>CM076584.1:618294487-618573405 GCA_034641835.2 Pinus albicaulis | reverse complement strand
TATTGCAGGTCACAGCTTTTGGAGGAGGTGGAATTTGTATGGGAACCAGTCTTAATCATGGTATCGCAGACGGTAATTCGTTTTGGCATTTCATGAAATGCTGGGCAGAATATAGCAGAGGACTTCCTATTTCAAAGAATCCGGATCACATGAGAAAAATCTTCAACCGCGACAAGAAGAATTACGCAATACCCAACATATCTTTAAGGGCTGAAGAAGTATTGAGCGATAGGACTAAGGAAGCCCAGATTTTCAAGTTTTTGCCACACGATTTACATGAGAAGGAATCAAGCGCTGTAGATGCTTCAATTGAGAACAGTATCAAAGACGACACAGATCAGCAGCTCGAAATCTCAACTTTTCATTTTAGTAAAGCAATGAGTCAAAATTTGAAGGAGCGAGCAGGGGCCAAAACTTCGTTTGTGGCACTGGCTGCACATTTTTGGAGATGCGTAATGGAAGCTCGAGAAATCCCAGAGAAAGAGCCAACTTTTTTTGTATTGCTGGCCGACTGTAGAAGCCGGGTAAATCCTCCGTTACCTTTTACATATTTTGGGAATTGCGTGTGCTTAGGTGCTGCCATGACTACGATCCAACAGCTACTGTGTGAAGACATCTGCTTCGCAGCGGCTCTCGTCGACAAACTGATAAGCTCCTCTGCCTCGGAGACGCAGCTTAATAATATGATTGATTGGCTTCATGAAAATCCTTGCAGCGGCACTGAGCGTTTTGTGACGTTCAGCATTCTGCTACAGTGTGAACATAGTGGGCTCTGCTAGATTTCCTGTTTACAAAATAGACCATGGATGGGGGAGGCCAGTGAACGTGCAGGCCGCATCCATAAGTGAAATTGGAGCGATGGTTTTGTTTCCTGGGAGAGATACAGAAACAGAAGATGGAGGGAAGAGTATTGATATCTCCACTTGCCTTCCTCGGCGTCACATGCGAACCCTAAAACGGATCCTCATGATCATTCCTTCATATTGGTTGTTGTTACATGCTTTTGATTTGTTGTTGTTATCAGTAATCGTATCAAATGTCTCCATGTTTGGATCTACAAAAGTACTTGTTTGTGTATGACTGGTTTGTGTAGTTATATACGGTAATAAATCCAGGTTTCTGTTTATTTTTATATAAGGTTTATAATAAAAATATTAGCAATTGTTTTTAAAGATGTAAAAATAAACTTAAAAGAATAAGAGAGGCATGTAGATTAGCTCTAATATCATGTGGGTGTTTAAATAGCAGTTGTCTAGTGAAGCAACATAATAGCTAGGAAGACGGTTTTTGTTGGTAATATTTTTTCAAAAAATCAAGTAATTGGAGTGTTTAAATTGCATTTTCTTATGGTGGAAATAGATTCGGCACCATCAAAAACCTTTATGACACCCAAAATACTGAAGTTTAAAGAGTGTAACCCGCATTTTCAAAAATCTTTGGCTAAATTTTTCATAATCTTATAGAACTCTATATTATTGTGTGGGTTTTTTAAGACAACGGCATAAAAACACAAAAAGAATACACTGCATAATCAATATTTCTATTAAAAAAGAAAAATGAAGAAATAAACAAAGGGGCATGTAGATTTTCTCTAATATCATGTGGGTGTAGAAAAAAATAAAATAAAGAAAATTGAAGAAATGAACAAATGGGCATGTAGATTTTCTCTAATACCATGTAGGTGTAGAAAAAAACACAAAAGGATTACATTCAATAATCAACATTTTTATTAAGGAAGAAAATTGAAGAAATGAACAAAGTTTCTTAGTTGCTTGAAAAATGGGCTATACATCTTTCTTATTTATAATAACAAAAAAAAGTTTCTTATTTATACTAATAAAAAGAAGCTTTTAGCAATATCCAAGAGAAACTTCACAATCTAGCAAATAAGATTTCTACATAAACTTACAAGACATCTTTCTCATCATTTCATATGTTTAATCAAACTAAAATGCACATAATATGTGCTTTGACTTTCATTACTTATTCAAGAAAACCATTTGTACTTATTTACCTCTTTTTAATAACTTTTTAATGTTAATGTTAATGTGCTAATATGTTTCGCTACAAATATTAATTCTAAAAGTTTTTAGAATAAATGAATTTTATTTATTAAAAAAAAAAACAACATTTATAAAGTAACTAATTCTTACTAAATTTAACAAGAAAAATAAAACAATTCAAAAATGTGCATTAGCTAAATTAATATAATTCAAATAATTGTGAAAAATAAAATATGGAAGATATAGATAAGAGTCGAGAGTCAAAGATATAGATCTAAGTTAAAGAAAGATTGTGATTTGAAGTGAATCCCTCAACTTCTATGTATATTTATTTAAACAACTTCCAATATAAATAAATAAATAATAAAGATAACTAAAATGGTTTTTTAAAACAAAATAGCTAATTCAAAATTACTCATGCATTTACCTCTATAACCATATAGTGAGAAGGGCAGTAGATAAATTCAATACTAAATTTATGTTCTCATATATTTTTAAAAAGTATACAAATTCCGAACGAAGTCAGATAATAAATTCAATACCAAATCATGTTCTCATATATTTAAAAACATATACAAGTTCCAAAGATTCCTATAGGAAATTTATATTCGTGAATTTTGAGAATTCCAAGTGAAGAGAATAGGCTTTCCTCCTAAACACAGAGAAGTTAAAAAAAATTGACAGGAGACAGAGCTTTCAGGGCTTTAAAACAGTTTCTATTTCAAACAAAAATGATACAAATTTCTTCCTCCTCTCAGTGAGGGATTCACGAAATACATATATGGACTGCTACAGACACAGTGCTCTTTAAATACCAACTCTCTATCTCTCTTTCAAGACGCACACACAGTGCTGTTACGGTCTTACTGTGTTATCTCTGGCCTGCGGGCTCACACACAGTCAACGGCAATGCAACACAATGGAACTCAATACAATACGCGCGGGCCTTTTTACATCATATATATATGTGGCGCGCGGTCAAAAACATAAAACATCAATACGAAAAAAAACATTACAAAAACTAAACTTTAACCCGGCGCAACGTATAAAAGGTGGGGACCACATGGTTCAATCGGCGATCGGAAATCGCAAGTAACAAAACAAGTGCAATCGGAGGTCACAACAAAAAATTTCCGATTGCGATCCATAACCGGATGCGATTTGACCAAAATTAAATCCGACATATAATGCCGTCGGGTCCGCCATTCTAATCGCACCAAATTACAAAAGACATGCGATCAATCGGAAGTTCCGATTGCGATTACAATGGACGCGATGGCCCGATATAAAACATGGCATATAAATCGATCAGGTCCGTGCTTTAAACAATCGCACGACCAAACAACAAAACTCCAATTGCGATTGGACAACCGAATGCGATTGCCCATTCAACTGTGGCATATAATACAATCGGGTCCGGCCTTCAATCGGGGGTCATAACATTTCCGCTCCGATTGAGCTTTTCGATTGAGCCTTGCGATTCCATTGAGATGTCACCACGTGGTCAAGTGGACCCACGGGCCTCCGGCTCAAACGGGAGGGTGATTTATTTAAATTTCAATGTAAATTATATATATGTGTTCTGTTTTATGGAACTCTCCGTCATCAACAAGACACTTAGATCCTCGGATCATTTATATTGCGATTGTGATTTGCGATTGAATCGCATTGCATCGCGACTTCACATCTGCAAGACATTTGAGCTATAAAACTTATATGAACCATGATTTGCGATTGTGATTAGATCGCATCGCATCTCATCCTCTTCATCAACAAGACACTGTTTTCAAAATAACTTTGGTTGTTGAGGGCTTTAAAGCCCGAAATGACTGTCTTAATTCAATCTGTTCCTCCGTAAAGCTAATCTCTGTTCTTCCGTAGACAAAAAAATGGCTCTGCCCATCACTGAGTTAATTCTTCTGCAATCCGTGGCTGTGGCCCATCAGGAGTAAATTCATCTCCATTCTTCTTCAATGCAGAGTGCTGTGCACTCAAAATTCTGCTGCCTCTATGTACTCGTTTTCTTCCTGCCCAGAAGCACGACAGGTGACTTTAATATTTCAACACTCCCCCTTAAAGTCAGCTGCTGGGTTATCCATCATACCCCAGGCATTCTCTTAGAAATTCAAATGTTTTCTGTCCCAATGGTTTAGTTAATATATCTGCGTATTGCTCCTCTGTTTTACAATGCTGTAAAACAATTTCTCCATTGTTTACCAATTCTCTGATATAATAATACTTTGTGTCTATGTGTTTTGTTCTTTTATGAAACACAAAATTCTTTGATAAAGCAATAGCTGAGCTATTGTCACAATAAATCACAGTGCCTTTTACCTGTTCTTGGCACAAACTTCTCAACATCCTTCTCATCCAAATTGCTTGACACGCTGCTGCTGTAGCTGCCACATATTCTGCCTCTGCTGTAGATAATGCTACAATCGGTTGTTTCTTAGAAGCCCATGAAATGGCTCCTAAACCCATATGAAAAACATAACCGGAAGTGCTCTTCCGATCATCTACACTTCCATCCCAATCACTGTCAGTGTATCCAACTAATTCTGAATTTTCTGAAGTAGTATATAAAATACCAAATCCTTTTGTTCCTTTCACATACCTCAGAATTCTCTTTGCTGCTTGCCAATGTGCTTCTTTTGGATTTTCCATAAATCTGGAAATTAAACTAACAGCATGCATAATATCCGGCCTAGTTGCAGTCAAATACATGAGGCTGCCAACTATGCTTTTATATAAACTTGGATCGACATCCTTGCTGCTGTCCTCTCTGCTGAGTTTTAATCCCATTACTGTGGGAGTGATTGTTGCTTTGCACTCTTGCATGTTAAATCTTTCTAGAACTTGATTCACATACTTTGCTTGAGAAATAAAAATTCCTTTTTCACCTTGCTCCACTTCTATTCCCAAGAAGTATCTTAATAAACCCATGTCAGTCATTTCAAATTCATCTTTCATGACTGTTTTAAAATTTTCAACAAGGTAATCATCATTACCTGTAAAAATTAAATCATCAACATATAAAACAACAATCAACATCTTACCATATTTTTCTTTGATGTAGAGGATGGGTTCTCCCTCACATTTTTCAAATCCATTCTCCATTAGATAAGAATCTATTCTGTTGTACCATGCTCTTGGTGCTTGTTTCAGCCCATAAAGAGCTTTCTTCAATTTACAGACCTTATGCTCTTGGTATTTCTTCTCATATCCAAGAGGTTGTTCCACATATACCTCTTCAATTAAAACTTCGTTTAAAAATGCGGATTTTACATCCATTTGATATACTTTCCATTTATTTTGTGCTGCTATGGACAGCGCTGCTCTTACCGTCTCCATTCTTGCAACTGGTGCAAAATTTTCTTCATAATCAATCCCTTGCTTCTGCTTATATCCTTTGACAACAAGTCTGGCCTTGTGTCTTTCTATTTTTCCTTCAGCATTGCTTTTGGTCTTGTATACCCATTTAACTCCAATGAATTCTTTACCTTCTGGTAGATCAACCAACTCCCATGTTCTATTCTTCTCTATGGCTTTAATTTCTTCATCCATAGCTTCTATCCATTTTCTATCTTTAATAACATCTTCAAAATGAATAGGATCATCAACTTGACAATACAAAGCAAATAAGGAATTCATACCTTCATCTGCTTCTCCTTGCTCATAGATTTCTCTAAGGCTTCTGAACTTTGTTCCTCTTTCACTTGGTGTAGGTGTGCTTGATGAAGCACTCATTTCTGCTCCTTGTGGTGTACTAGGTGAACCACTGCCGCTTCTTCTCAAGGGTGTTCTCACTGCCGCTTGAGGCGTCCCTTGCTGGCCTTGCACTGCTGGAGGTTGTGCAATGGATGGGTTATTAATCTCAACCACATCTACATCATCTTCATCATGAGATAAACAGTTTTTGACATTGACTATTTTCTCAATGCTTCCATCCCACGCTTCCTCTTCGATGAATTGCACATCTCTGCTAATTACAAACTTCTTTGTGGATGGGTTATACAGTCTGTATCCTTTGGAATCTTCACAATATCCAAGGAAAATGCACTTCTCCCCCTTACTATCCAAATTCTTTCTCAATTTGTCTGGAATGTGTGCATATGCTACACACCCAAAAACTCTCATGTGGGTGACTCCCTGTTTTCTGCCACTCCACGCTTCTTCTGGAACTTTGTTCATCACTACTTTTGTAGGGCATCTATTCAAAATATATACAGCACAGTTTGCTGCTTCTGCCCAATACTCATTCGGTAAGTGTTTCGCCTTTAGCATACTTCTCACCATCTCCATTATGGTTCGATTCTTCCTTTCAGCCACTCCATTTTGTTGCAGCGTGTACCTGGTGGTAAATTTCTTGTGTATGCCACTCTCTCTGCAAAAAAACAGAAATTATTTTGAGATATATTCTCCTCCTCTATCTGTTCTGAGGACTTTAATGTGAAGTCCGCTCTGTTTTTCTACAAGAGCTTTAAATTGACGAAATTTCTGAAAGACTTCACTCTTATATTTTAAGAAATAAACCCACACTTTTTGTGTGAAATCATCAATGAAATTCAGCATGTAATTGCTGCCCGAAACAGATGCTGTTTGCATCGGCCCACATAAGTCTGAGTGGATTATCTCCAAAGGTGCTTTCGCCCTTATGCTTTTCCCTGAAGGAAAATTTTCTCTGTGTTGCTTTCCCAAGATGCAGCCTTCACATAGGCTGTCAGGCTTCTCTATCAGTGGTAAACCTCTTACCATTCCTTTTCTGTGTAGCAAATTTAATCCTCCGAAATTTAGATGTCCAAATCTCAGATGCCATAACCAATTTTCATCTTTCTCTTCCTTCTGGAAGGCTTCTTGAGTTACAGCTGCTACATTCTTTCCTTTTCCTTTCAAGTCAATGTTGAGCTTGAGTGGAAACATTCTATTGCTGGTCATTTGAATTTCAGCAATAATTTTCTTACTTGGAGGAATATATTTTATGGTGCACACATCATCTTTGAGTATAACATTGTAACCTTTGTTTATGAGCTGCCCAACGCTCAAAATATTACATTTCAGACCTGGAACGTAATACACATCAGGGACAAATTTTTGCTCCCCATTCCTTGCTCGAATACTTACTCTGCCTTTCCCTTTGACAGAGATTTTAGTATCAGTCCCTGTGGTCACTTCAGATTTAACTTCTTCATCAAGATTGGCAAACATTGCTCTGTTGCCAGTCATGTGATTACTACATCTAGAATCTAAGAACCAAACATCATCATTTCTATCTTGTGCTACATTACAAGCTAACAGCACATTACTTGGGTTCTTTTCCTCTTTTGCTACATTAGCATTCTGCCTATTCTTCATGTCATTTTGCTTCTTTCTACATTCATTGGCATAGTGCCCATATTTATTGCAATAATGACACTGGACATTGGATTTGTCATACCTTTGTCCTTGAGCATGTTGGTGTTGATGTCCACCTTGCTGGTTATTGCATTGGTCGTGGCTCTGGCTTTGACTGTTGCTCCTTCCATGTGAATGTGAAGAGCTGTCCCTTCCACCTCTATTCTGGCTTCTGCCTCTTCCTCTTCCTTTTCTTTGACCTCTTCCTCTTCCTGAAGGCATCTGGGTCTTGAAGGCATGCTCAAGAGATGAGTGTTCATCTCTGCTCAATCTTTGTTCATGAGTTATCAGCGAGGCATGCAGTTCATCCACTGTGAACTGTGAGAGATCTTTGGTCTCTTCTATGGTAGTTACAATAACATCAAACTTTGAGGGTAAGCATCTCAAAAGTTTCTCCACAATCCTTCAATCTTCAAGAGTTTCTCCATGGGATCTTATCTGATTTACAATCCCAATCACATGTGTAAAGAATGTATCAACACTGTCTGACTCTTTCATGCAAAGAGTTTCAAAATCTCTTCTCAGCAATTGAAGTTTTGCTGTTTTAACTTTCTCCATACCTTGATAGGATACTTTCAGAGTTTCCCATGCCTCCTTGGATTTCTTAGCTGCTGCTATCCTTGGAAACACACTCTCATTTATAGCTTGATACAAACAGAAGAGAGCTTTAGCATCTTTCTTCCTATTATTCTTCAACACATCCTTCTCTGCTTGAGTTAAGGCATTAAAAGCCTGCTCATCAGTTGGTTCTGTGAAACCATCTTCTACTAGTTCCCACAAGTCTTGTGAGACAAACAGGGCTCTCATGGTAATGGCCCAATAATCGTAGTTCTTTCCATTAAACTGTGGAAGTTGAACATTTCCAAGACTCATTCCAGTACTTGGTCCAGCCATTACTTTCAAAACTGAACTCTAGGCTTAAATTAAACTGTCTTTCCTTTTCTGAAAGAGCAAACTCCTTAAACAATAAGAAACTGCACTTTTATCTTTGAGAAATACCTGACTGTGACTTCTGTCGAGCTTTTCACGCTGCTGGAGAAAAACGCTGCAACAAGTCTTCTTCTTCAGCTTCTTTGAAATCTTCGAAGAGCCTAGACTAGCTCCGATACCATGTTGGAATTTTGAGAATTCCAAGTGAAAAGAATAGGCTCTCCTCCTAAACACAGAGAAGTTAAAAAAAATTGACAGGAGACAGAGCTTTCAGGGCTTTAAAACAATTTCTATTTCAAACAAAAATGATACAAATTTCTTCCTCCTCACAGCGAGGGATTCACAAAATACATATATGGACTGCTACAGATGCAGTGCTCTTTAAATACCAACTCTCTATCTCTCTTTCAAAACGCACACACAGTGCTGTTACGGTCTTACTGTGTTATCTCTGGCCTGCGGGCTCACACACAGTCAATGGCAATGCAACAATGGAATTCAATACAATACGCGCGGGCCTTTTTACATCATATATATATGTGGCGTGCGGTCAAAAACATAAAACATCAATACGAAAAAAACATTACAAAAACTAAACTTTAACCCGACGCGACGTATAAAAGGTGGGGACCACATGGATCAATCGGCGATCGGCAATCGCAAGTAACAAAACAAGTGCAATCGGAGGTCACAACGAAAAAGTTTCGATTGCGATCCATAACAGGATGCGATTTGACCAAAATTAAATCCGACATATAATTCCATCGGGTCCGCCATTCCAATCGCACCTCATTATAAAATGCATGCGATCCATCGGAAGTTGCGATTGCGATTACAATGGACGCGATGGCCCAATATAAAACATGGCATATAAATCGACCAGGTCCGCGCTTTAAACAATCGCATGACCAAACAACAAAACTCCGATTGCGATTGAACAACCGCATGCGATGGCGCATGAAATGTGGTGTATAATACAATCGGGTCTGGCCTTCAATCAGGGGTCATAACATATCCGCTCCGATTGAGCTTTGCGATTGAGCCTTGCGATTCCATTGAGGTGTCGCCACGTGGTCAAGTGGACCCACGGGCTTCCGGCTCAAACGGGAGGGCGATTTATTTAAGTTTCAATGTAAATTATATATATGTGTTCCGTTTTACGGAACTCTTCGTCATCAACAAGACACTTAGATCTTCGGATCATTTATATTGCGATTGCGATTTGCGATTGAATCGCATCACATCGCGACTTCACATCTGCAAGACATTTGAGTTATAAAACTTATATGAACCATGATTTGCGATTGCAATTAGATCACATCGCATCTCATCCTCTTCATCAACAAGACACTATTTTCAAAATAACTTTGGTTGTTGAGGGCTTTAAAGCCCGAAATGACTGTCTTAACTCAATCTGTTCCTCCATAAAGCTAATCTTTGTTCTTCCGTACCAAAAAAAAAACGGCTCTGCCCATCACTGAGTTAATTCTTCTGCAATCCATGGCTGCGGCCCATCAGGAGTAAATTCATCTCCATTCTTCTTCAATGCAGAGTGTTGTGCACTCAAAATTCTGCTGCCTCTGTGTACTCGTTTTCTTCCTGCCCAGAAGCACGACAGGTGAATTTAATATTTCAATTTGTGGCTGCGGCCCATCGAGGTAAATTCATCTCATTCTTCTTCAATGCGAGTGTCATCAAAATCAAAATTCTTTACTTATACGTACTCGTTTTCTTCTACTTCGGAAGCACGGCAATTGACTTTAATATTTCAACATGTTCTCATATATTTTAAAAAGAATATACAAATTCCAAGACAAAGGGTCCTATATCAAATTATGTTCTCATATATTTAAAAGAAAGGTATACAAGTTCCCAGACAAAGAATCCTACAGATGATACTTATCGCAAACATAAGATCATTGGGAACAAGTTTTAAAAAATAAAACCTTCACATTTTAAACATCAGTTCAGCTACGGTCTGCACCCCCGTGGAATACACTTTCAATTTCATAAATGTCAAGTGAAGAGCAATTAGAAATGAGAATGAAACTTTGGTTGTTATGATATTTGTTATCGAAATAACCACTCATACTGATGGCAGGTAGAGCGACTCAATTGAAATCAACATTTTTTTTCGCAACTCTGAAACTAACTGGAGCTTCATTTGCTTGAGGTTTTAACTTTGAAGTTGGAAGACAGGTTTGCTTTAAATTTAGCATTTTGAAATGGGGCAATATATTTCTTAGGGCTAAAAATAAGCAGATGCAGTGGTAGCATAACTTTCCTGAACCTCCATTACCCACAATGGATTTTTTTGGAAATTGTGAATTAATAAAAGTAATTATTGGTTTCTTTTAAAAGATAGTTATTATTAATTAATATTTTAAACTGTAAATTAATTATTTTTAATATAAGAATTGACATCAAAATGAAATGAAAAGAGTAGACAATGTTTGGGTTGACCAATTAAAAAAAAACACCTTACTAGTCAAAATGTTTATAATAAATAATGGAAGTTGTGCTAGGTTTCGTGGACACTTCTTGTTGCTTTCACTTCTCAGTCCCTCTCTTGAGTTTTTTTGTAATCTGATGGGACCAAACCATGCCCAAACCAAATAATTTACATCTCATGAGATATTTTAAAATGAGCATCTAAAACAAAAATGATGTTAGATATTTTAAAATTGATAAAAGAAATTAAATTTTGTTGAATTTAAATTTTTTGTTGTTAAATAATTATTAAAATAAAATAAAAAATATTTAGAAAATGTATATCGATTCAGTCACTGAATTTATATATATTTAAATTTTATAAAAAGAAAAGTTTAAAATGATAAACATTTAAAAAAAAATTATTATACAACTTTCCAAACTTTTATTTCATTTTTATAAAAACATTATGGAAAATCAATATTAAATAAATATTAAATTTATAGAAAAAAAATATAGTAAATCAATATTAAAATTTAAATTATTCACTAAATGTATATTAATTAATTTAGGTAGAGTTTAGTTTTTATTAAATTTTTGTACATTAATTAATTTAGGTAGAGTTTAGTTTTTATTAAATTTTGTATTTAAATTCCAGAGAGAGAAAAGTTAAAGTTCAAATCATCTACCAAAAATAAATTTAATACCAATATTCCACTAATACATTTAATAAATTACTACACAGATTTAATACCAATACTTCATTGATGATTTTTTTTTTTTTAATGTTAAAAATGTTTGAAGTTTTATATTTGTTTTTAATGTTATTATATATTTTGAATTTAAAATTTATTTTTATGTTAAGAAACATTCTTTAATTAGTAAGAAAAAGATATTGTAATTTCTTATTTTGTTAATATTTATATTTTTTCAAATTACATATAATTAAAAATAAATTTAATAATTAATGTAAAATATGATTTGATAGTTCCATGGATTTATACTTGTTTAAAATTTGAAGAAAAAATAATGAAATAAACACATGTGTATATATATAAAAATTTGTTGTAAATATTAAAAACAAAAACTATAATTATTGGTTGATTTTTTTACCGGGAAGTTGGAGGTGCATTTTACAGTTGTGGATTCAACTTATTGTGTGGTGCAGGAAAGGAAGCCTGCGAGAATCTGGCAGTGGCCGCCGGCCGGTATGGGTTCGAACCTGGTGGTCTAACTGGTAACCAAATACAACATGTTACCAATACAACGTGAAGAAAGTGGCAGCTACTAATATGATATATGGTCCAGAATCACGAGTTTGTTTTTGTTTTGTGTTTGTTTTTTTTTTTTTTTAATTAATTAATTTATTTATATGTCTGAATACTTCATTGTTGAACTTATTTTATGGCAAAAGCACATGCCATATATATAATAAAATTAGCCATTGTTATTGAAAGTGTAAATTTACATTGAAGTAATAAAAGATTTGTGCAAAATAGTTTAATGGTTTTATAGACCTATTTATTTATTATGGGATGTTTATCACCAAGATTGTGTGAAGTTTTGGTTAAGCTTAGATGCTCCTTGGGAAGTTTAATTCTCTCATACCTATTTCCATTCCTCAACCCCTATTCATGGGGTTTCAACTTGTGACTTGGCAGGGACTAAACATAAAAATTCTTATTTTTAATAGAATAAATAGTCTAAACTTAAAAAGCTTTATTTTTAATAGAGTAAATATTATATCAAAACTAATTAAAAAAAATGAGATATACAAAATATATGATTGCATGTATTAGTTGGATTTGACCAAGATTGGAATCTCGATTTGATAAAAGTGGTAGATTAAATTAATAAAAGCAATACTGGTTAGCTCTACTCTGAGAGACTACACCAGGAAGGACTGCATTCGCAAGTCGCTCTACATTCTCATTAAAGATCAAACAATATATAGCTTACATGCAAATAGGGCAGTTAGAACCAATACTTATGGAATAGGAACAAACTCCTAATCTAAGATTCTAGTGAACGACTCTCTATAATTAAGATTCTCCATTATCTTTAACACTCCCCCTTAATGGAGAAAGGGTTCACAAATATTCTTAACATTTCCCTAAACATTTCAAATATAATTCTACCACGAGTCTTAGTAAAAATGTCAACAACATTATCACAAGTATTACAATCTTCAACATGAATTTCTTTTGACTGAACTTTCTCCCTGATGAAGTGGAACTGTGTATTAATGTGCTTAGTGTTTTTATGAAACATCAAATTATTTGCAAGTTTGATGGAGCTCTGGTTATCACATCTAATAATTTTTGCAATTTTTTGTTCTTCTCTTGCATCCTAGAGAAGTCTCCTCAAACAAATTGCCTCACAAGTCGCTACACACATCACTTAGTACTCTACTTCCACCGAGTACAAGGAAATTGTGTTTTTCTTTTTACTGCTCCATGCAATTACCCCGGACCCAATGCTAATTTCATAGCCTATTATGGATCTCCTGTCATCTACGTTTCTAGCCCAATCGAAGTCTGAAAAACCTGTCAAATGAACATCACAAGAATCAATATATATAATTCCACACTCTAAGGTTCCTTATAGATACCATAAGACGCCATTTGCTGCAATCCAGTGGCTCTCAAGTGGCTTGGATATAAACTGGATCAATGCACTGACTGGATAAGACAAATTTGGTCTAGTGGTGGTTAATTAGATTAAACTCCCAACCAAATGCCAGTACTATTTTTCATCTGCCTCCTTTGAACCATCATCACTCTGAATTTTGGTGTTATACTGTAACGACACTGTTGCAACCTTACACTGATCCATATTAAACTTTTTCAGAAGACTCCTGACATACTTACTCAGTGGTAGAAAACTTTTTCCTGAATCTATCCAGATCTCTAGACCCAAACAATACCAAAGCTCATCGAGGTATTTCATCTCAAACATTTGTGACATCTGACGTATAATTTCTTCAATGAGTTTATCTGCATTTCCTGTAATGATGAGATCATCTACATATAAAGAAATGAAAACAATTCACCCATTTTCATCAAACACAATATAGAGATTAGGGTCATTTTTTCTTCTCTTATAGTTGTGCTGCAAGAAAAATGAATTAATTTTATTATACCATGATCTGGGAGCCTGTTTTAGTCCATATAAATCTGTATTTAATTTATAGACTGAATTTTATTTTCCATGTTTAACAAATCCCTCAGGTCGCTCTAAATAAACTTCCACTTTCAACTCCCCATTTAAGAAAACATATTTAACATCTAGCTGGTGCATCATCCAGTGATATTTAGTAGCTAAGGCAATTAACATTCCGATTGTATTAAGTTTAGCTACGGGGTTGAAGGTTTCCTCGTAGTCTATACCTTCTTTTTTTTAATACCCCCTTGCAACTAGCCTAGCTTTGTATTTATCTATGCTCCCATCTACTTTAAATTTGGGCTTGTATAGCCATTTGCAACCTATGGTTTGTTTGTCCTCAGGTAATTCAACTAACTCCCAATTTTTGTTTTTAAGAATTGATTCATGTTCCTCTTCCATGGCTTCCCTCCATTCATTATATTGACTCGCTTCTTTATAACCAGAGGGTTCAACAACATTTAACATGCTAGTTATAAAAGCATTCTCCCTATATCTTGCTAGCAGTTGTGTTTTCCTACCTCATCTCCTAAGTGTTGGAGTGGCATCCAACCTGTTCTGATTATCCCTTCTTCCTTTTTATGTTGTTGCTCACTGCTTTCTCTTGTTTCATCGCTCCCTTCTTCCACCAACAATGGAATGTCCCATTCATCATTGTTGTTTACATTGTTTCCATCATAAACCGTTTCATGAAAAACTACATCTCTACTCGCAAAAACTTTATGAGTAGAGGGATCAAATAATTTGTAAGCTTTAAATTCAGTACAATACCCAAAAAAAGTGCATTTGATGGCCTTTGAATCCAGTTTCGTTCTATCCTCATTTGGTACATGGGAAAAGGCTTTGGATCCAAAAATTCTTAAGTTTTTTACTGCAAGTTTAAATCCTAATAAAGCTTCAAAGGATTTTTAAATTCAAGACTCTTTGTAGGACTCTTGTTTTTCAAATACACTGTAGTATTTATCACTTTAGCCCAAAATCCATTAGAAATATTCTTACCTTTCAGCATGCTGCGAGCACACCCCACGAGGGTTCTATTTCTCCTTTCCGCAACCCCGTTCTGTTGAGGAGTGTGGGGCATTGTAAAATGCTACAGTATTCCATGGTCTTTGCGATATTTGTTGAAATCAACCTTCTTGTACTCTCCTCCTTGATCCGAGTGGAGAATATTGATGAATTTACCTATCCTCTTCTCAATGATGCTTCTGAACTACTTGAAATATTCAAAAGTATGACTCTTTTTGCTGAGAAAATATACCCACGTAAATCTTGTACAACCATCAACAAATAATAGAAAATAATAATCACCTCCCAATCATCTTGACTACATTGGTCCATATAAATCAGTGTGGACTAACTCTAGTATATCTCTCTATTTTCTATTAACATTAACATGAAACTCTTCCCTGTGCATCTTTCCAAGAGCACATGCTTCACAATCAACATGAATATTCTTTAAATTAAGAAGACCAGTGACCATACCTCTTTTCTGAAGTAAGAACAAATATTTGAAATTAATATGGCCAAATATTTGATGCCATAAATCTTATCTTGTCATACATGATGATGTCAAAGCTTGATGTGGCGCACTTCTCACATTCAATTTGTACAGACCGCCCACATGAATGCCGGTTGCAATGGTCTTCATACTATCTAAAAAATCTTTAACAACACAATATGATTTATAAAATTCTACCTTAAGGTTCTAATCCGTTGTCATTGACACAAAAATCAGATTCTTATTAATCCCGAGTACATACATCACGTTTTTAATGTGCCTAATATTTCCATCAGGAACAATTACAGGAACATTACCGTGTCCTTTGATTGGGTACCCTCTGTCGTCACTAAGGTAGATTTTTGCTCCAACGTTGGTTTCCTTAAAGTCTTCAATTCATTGTCTGTTACCTATCATGTGGGTGGATGCTCCTGAATCCACATACCATGTATCTACTTCGTCCTTCTCATCAGAGAACCATAAACAGTCTGAGATCCTGGTTATGGTCATCATCTGCAAGGTTACATGCATGTCTCTTGTATCTTTTCTGACCTTCATCAAACTTCTTCTTTTGACAATTTTTAGCCATATGGCCACTTTTTCCACAATAGAAATTTTTTAATGGTGGATCATTCTTATTTGGTGACATACCTTGATATGGATTTGGCCTTTTCTGTGTTGTACCACCACCTCTCCATCCTTCATTTTATTTCCCCCTGAAGGGATTATTTTTTGCCATTAAATCTAGATCTGAATTATGGGGTTTCAAGGCTATCTGCATTTCCTCCTCTTGCATGAGAATCCTTGTCAATTCTTTGAATTTTGGGGCTTTCTCTCTCGCATTCAAGCCTGTGATAAACATTTGATAGTCTTCATTCATACCATTCATAGTAATTGTTACCAAATCAGTATTACTTAAAGCATGTCCTATGTCACCAATCTTGTCTTTAAGGTCCTTGATGCGTGAGATGAATATAGCTACTGTTTCACTCTCCATTTTGATGGAGAGAATCTTGCTTTTCAAAAATAGTAGGCGATTTGTATTTCTGATTTCATACAGATCTTTGAGAGTTGTCCATATTTCGTTCGTTGGCTTGCAATCTCTGATGTGAGGGATGATGCAGTCTTTCACTACCATCTTCAACATCATTTTTGCCTTGTTCTCCATCTTCTACCACTCTTGTACTGTTGCAGCTGTTGCACCTGCTGCAATTGTAGGTTTCACTTCATCGCCATTCACGATCCCCCATTCTTTATTCCCTTCCAGCATAGTCTGTAACTTGAATTTCAAAATAGAATAATTGGAACCGTCGAGCTTGTTGCTATCGTTCAAGTATACTTCAATTAGATTATTCATCTTGACACTTAAAAGAAAATGACCTCCAACGATTAACAAAAACTGGATCTACAAATGGATATTACCTCAGATCTAGAAAAAACAACAATATAAAGAAACATATCTACTCGATCTTTGACCACTCTGGTAGGTTGCTTTATGTACTATACCATGGGCTCATGGGCTCCTCTGCCACGAACTCTTCTCTTGCAAGCTCATGCGATCTTCTGTCATGGATCATGCTTGCAGTGATCCTCACACTTTACCAGTGATCTACTATGGCCTCTGTTGCCTCAACTCACCGACTCCTCTAGCACGATCTCACTAGATCTGCAGGCACAAGCTCTCTGGCTGAAGATGTAGAAGCTCTCTGATTCAATCGACGATCCGTATCACGAGCACTATGTCTCCACAATGCTCCACAACATGATCTCTCTGGCTCCTTCAACATGAGCTCTCTGGCTCCTCCAACACGAGAAATCTGGCTGATTAAATTTAAGCACACTGGCTCTTCTTTCACAAGCTCTCTGGCTCAATCGACGCAATATAATCATCTATATTCTGCACTGGTTTCACTAGCCAAAATCCTCGCAAGGAAAACAGAGATCAGTGTTGCTTTTCCAAGCTTGTCCGCACTAATTTCACAGATCAGTGTCGTTCATGGGCACGTGTCTGCTTTGATCGGCGCATCTGTGCCTCCCACGAACGTGTTGATCAGCTTTTCCTCCAAAAAAAAAAACCTCAGTAAGGCCACCCTTAGGTCATCAGGGGCTTCTCTTCTACTGCCTGGATACTCACAGTGATCAAAGCACTTTGGCTTTTATTCGACCCTGAAGCTCTAATACTATGATAAAAATGACAGAATAAATTAATGAAAGAAATATTGGTTAGATCTACTCTGAGAGACTGCACTAGGAGGGACTGCATCTGCAAGTCGCTCTACATTCTCATTACGAATAAAATATATATATAGCTTACATGCAAATAGGGAAGTTATAAACAAAACCTATGGAATAGGAACAAACTCCTAATCTAAGGTTCTAGTGAACTAACTCTCTCTAATTAAGTTTCTCAATTATCTTCAACACGATTTGGTCTATGCTAGGGATTTGTATGTTTATTTCCTCTATAGTTCTCTCCTTGCAATGTCCATGATTTGGTCTATGCTAGGGATGTGTATTTTTATTTCCTCCATATTTCTGTCCTTGCAATGCCCATCAATTAGAGTATATTATATAACAAAATTAGGCTTGATGCCTTTGTGCAGAATCTCTTCATAAAGCTTAAGGGTTTCCTTCATATTATCCCTTTTGCAATATCCATCTATCATATCATTGTATGTAAATATATTAGGAGGCACATGAAGATATTTCATTGTTATAACAGGGAACACGCATGCTTGATGCATACTTGTGCCACTAGTAGCATCTTTCATCTTGTTTTAGTTTTTTCATAATTAGAGTAAGTTATTTTCTCATGAGTTGTCATTTTCAGAATTGGTAAAGTGCATTACTAATGAAATATTCCTTTTTTAGGACAGGTCATGAACCGCTAAAATATTATGGCTTCCATTCATGCATGCTTTACCCTTTGAGGCTATAATCTAGGAAATTATGTGTGCATATCGGGGTGCTTTTCCCAAGACTATTTTTAGGTTAACTTACTTTATTTAAACCACAACCCCACATCTACAAAGAAGGAAACGTAGGTGAGGTTTTTCATTCTCAATGAGTGAGTGACCACATTTAGAGTTTAAATTGTAGCATTGTATTTTTTGTTCTTCAATTAATAAAACAAACATGATTTTGAGTGTTGTAGAAGTACATTACAATATCAGTTGACTCTATGTGGATTTTATACATGGTATCAGAGCAGGAATAGCTATAGAAGATAAGAACTATATTTTTTTTTTAATAGGTGAATCGAATTTGCAGATTTATTCTTCAAGGTTAGCAGCAGATCAAGATGTCTTTCACTTACTTGAGACTCGAATATTCCCTTGAGGGAAATTAAAACTACATAGCATGGAAGGATAGAATGGAGGCAGTGCTAGAGGACAATAGACCAAAGGAATTCATAAATAGTGATATTCCCCAATGCGCAGCATCAGATGCTCAACTTCTTGATGCATGTCAGAAGAATGTAGCAAAAGCAAGAAGGATTATGTTAGAAGGAGTTCGAGATCATATTGTCTCAAACCTCCATGGAAAGGAAAATCCATATGTTATGTGGAATACCTTAAAAAATCTATTTCAGAATAAAAGTGACCACAGGAAGTTGGCACTGAAGGACAGTCTCAAAAATATCAAGATGGAGGAGGGCGATACGATACCAAAATAATTGACGAATTTCAGTCAATGTCAAAATGAGCTTGGTAGTGTTGGTGTGAAAGTAGCCTAGGATGATTTGGTGAGTCTAGTACTTCTAGGCCTTCCCAAGAGTTGGCATATCTACCAGGAATCAGTGAATGGGAGGGAGAAGTTACTAGAGTGGGAATGGTTATGGTCCAACTTGGTACAAGAAGAGATAAGGCAGAGCACCAGGGGTGGGATATCTTCCAAATAAAATAAAAAAATATTTTGCATTAGTCAGAAAAGGCAAGAAATATAAGGGAAATACTTCCCAAAGTGAAGAATGAAAGAGGGACTTGTCCAAGATCAAGTGTTTTCACTGTCATGAGTATGGGCATTATGGCACATAATTTCCATAGAAGGTAATCAAGAAGGAGTGGTTGCAGCCGTAGGTGAAGCTCTAGCTTAACAATTCGAGCTTGATTTTACTCTCATTGCATGCATGGCCAACACTGTAATGGGATGCATGTGGTATCTCGACAACGGTGCCTTTTTTTATATGACGGGGAATAGAGATCTCTTCAGTGACTTGGAGGGGATGGACCTCTAGCATAAAATAGAGTTTGGAGATGGCAAGAGGTATACTGTGATAAACATAGGTACAGTTACCTTTCAGATGGATTCTAGCTCCCTTATCATACTGGCATAATTTTTTTTGTTCCAGGACTAAAGAAGAATCTTGTTTCCATAGTGGTATTGCAAGAGAGTCGGTATGATGCGATATTTAGAAAATGAAAGGTTTTCCTTAGACACATCGCCACGGGACAGGTGGAACATATCGGTGTGCGAGCCAAGAACCTATATGCTTTTGAGGTTGAAGATGCATGCAAATATTTGAGGAGGAAAGAAAAGGTTAGAGACTTGGTGGTTGAGAGGGAGCATAAATTACCTCTCAACATGTAGCCTCATAAGGTTGTGGAGCAACCACAATTGGAGAAGTAGAGAGGAGATTGAGTGGATGTATCCACTCAAGCAGAGACCTCCAGTAGGGGGGAATTTCAAACCAGGTGGGCAGAGGGAGCACATTCATCCATACCTCCAGGTGAGTGGTGGGGTGATGTAAATTCATAACCTCAAGAGAAGAAATTTTGGCATGATCCATATATATGTCTTGTTTCATGGATCATTACTTTTCTACGGGAGCCCACAGTAAACAATAGAAATATGGATCCGTGGTGATTGATGCAGTCATATTTCAAAGTGAAAAATGTCAGATATTGAAGCGCAAATCAGAGTTGGAAGTAGTGCAGATGGCACAGATGCAGAGTCAGAAAAAACATAGAGTTTTTATTAGACAGTGCAACAACTAGTCGTAGTTAGAGACTCTAGAGACATATGCATCATACTGATTCAGTTTGGATGTTTTTTCAGTTTCAGAATTTGCATTAGAAAACAACACTAGAGAAGTGTTGCATGTAGAATATTCCAAAGTATGGGATCAGGATATAATTGAATTACTTTCTTATTGAGAGGGAGTGTTGAAAATGCAAACAATAAATATCGAAAATGGCACCCATGAGGCTTCTAATTTAATTTTCCCTTAATTAAATTAGAAGTAAATTGTAATTCCACATATTTTGAAAAATTGTACAAGTTAACTAAGTTAGTAAGACTTTATTATCTCAATTAATTTGAGTTGAGGGTCAAACTAGAGGCATGTAGGGTGTCTCCTATTTTTTAGGAGCCCTGGTCAAGTTATTTGTGAGTTGTAATTAGTTAACTCAATTATTTGAGTTAAAATCAGTTTAACTAGTTCAAAATGATGGAGAAACTAGTGAGAGATCTAGTGAATTAAATCTGATTAAATTCACATTCGGTGATCAATCAGATAATTGATAATTCACTATAAATAGTTGTTGCATATTAGTTCTAAGGAAGGCCCTGTTGAGATTGGGGTTAACTTGAATATAACTATCAGTTGTATAATTATAAAATTGTTCAGTTCATGCATGAGGTCATCAGGAAGATTTGGATGTATTGCACAATCTATTCATGGGAATTTCCTAATTAATATGGGCTCAGTTAGTCCAAGAATGTGTAAGAAATGCTAGTCAGGAAGAGGCAAGCAAGTGGTTAGATATTGGACCAAACATACTTAGACCATAGTAATATTAGACTGAGATAGTCAGAGATAGTGCAGAGGTTTCTTAGGAAGGGAAATAGCATTGTATTGTTTCATGTTCTTGACTTTATGCAATATACAGATAGCGGGATTTTTAGTGGAGGATTTCCCTAGATACATCTTGTGTTGTGCAATTTATGTTTCTTTCTCTTACTTGTTTATGTGATTGTGCAATCAAAATTGGTTTCCGTAATTTGTAGAATTGATTTAGTATTTTGTTTTAGTATATTACAATATTAGTTGAATCTATGTGGATTTTCTACATTCTTATCTGTCAAATGTGGACTAAATATTTATTTTGTCTTATTTTCTTTGTCTAAAAAAGTTTTATATGTAACTAACACAACGCCATTAAACTTTGTTCCTTGTTATATTGTTACTAATATAATCAATCAATAATGGCATAGAATCGATATCTTTTTTCCTAGTCATGATCATTAAATTGAAATTAGTTTAAGAAAATGAAAAAACCAAAATCTAATATATAATTAACTAAACATGGACAAAACTACCTTTTTACTTTTGTTTCTTCCCTATTTTTTATTCCTTTTGTTTTGTCTCTTGTGATATGTGCTTTTGTAATAATGATCATCGTCATCTCTACTTAGTCATCCATGTCCACTGTCACAACATCGGAATCCGATTGTTTTTGCATGTTCACAAATAATAAATTAAAATCACTGCTTAAAAAGACATTATAATTGTTACTTAAGTAAGAAATGACTAATGAAGAGATGAAAAGATAACGCAAAGTCATTGTTATGTATATTCTAATATCAGGTTCATAGTTGTCAAATATAATTTGATTTATATCCATATAGGTTGATCCAGATTCTCTTAGCTGCTTGAATTAACCAAGATCTTTTAATTTTGTGATTTTAGCAGAATTGCTTGTGAAATAGTATGAAAAAAAAACATCTACATATTTTAAAGAACAAGAAACATAAATGCAATCATCAAATCAAATAAGACACACAACTTGATAACGAAGTTATCTCAGTGTGAGTTACGTCTCTGAAACTTGCTCAAAGTGGGGAGGTATCTTTCATTAATATTCAGCGAAATAAAATTGTATGCATGTACAAAAGGCACCTTGTACCTCCACTTTCGAATATGGCCTGAAAATGCACACCTCTGCAAAATAAATGGACTGCATTTTTAAATTCCTAGCGCGAAATCGTGTTAAATGATTGTAAACTCGACCCCTTTCTGCTTCGGTCAAAATATGGACCCTCAAGAATCTCAAAGATTACCCAAAGATTCTATGTTGATGGTTGACTAGAATTTTGTTTCTCATATGACAAATCTAACTTCACCACTGTGCTCCCTGTGAAAAACTGAGTAAAATCAAAATAAAGTCAGTCTGGTTCAGAAAATGTGAAGATGTGGCCTCTAGGAAATCTCCAATATTCCTCATGATACCATAAAGATTCTTTGTTGCAGGTTCACTAAAATTCTACTTCTCAGAGGAGGAAAATGATTACACCATCATGTTCCCTACGAAAAAACTTGGAAGATTGAGTATAAACTTGGCATAATTTTGTCATTGTGAAAATTTAGCCCCAAGGTAATCTTTTAGATTCCTCATGATTCCCAAAAGGTTCCTCTCTGCAAGTCAGCTGAATATATGTTTCTCAGATGAAGAAACTAATTACAACATTGCGTTCCCTGCAAAATTCTAAGAAGAATGAGTATAAACTAGGCATAATTTTGTCAATATGAAAATTTGACCCCAAGGAAATATTTTAGATTCCTCTTTGTAGGTCGACTAAAGATCTGATATTCAGATGAGGAAACTTCTTACACCATTGCATTCCTCGTGAAATTATGATTAATTTTAGTATAAACTTGACATAATTCTAACACTATGAAAAATTGGCTCTAAGGGAATCTTTTAGGTTCTTGGAATATTCCCTTGCCTCAGAGTTCCGGTCCTTTGCCTATGTGCCTACTCAGGGCTCCACCTCTGCATTGGGATTCATGCCTCTATTCCCTTGTGGTTCAGTGGAAAATATGAGTTTAAATAAATAAAAAAACCTTGGCTTTAATTTTTAAGCATGCCTTCTTGGCAGAATGGTTGACCGTATTAATTTGTTGGTTCCTTGGCCAATTTAAATATTTTTTGGTTTTTTTATTTTTTTTTATTTTTTTTAAATATGGACAAAATTCGTTGGCTGAAATTTTGGTGTCACCAAAAAAATTAAGTAGGCAACAATTTTTTCAGCTTCTACCATCGAAAATTGTTGCCGCAAAGTGCCAAATTGTTGCTTCGTTAATATCTGCCAAATTTAGCGCCTCTGCTAGATTTGTCTAGGCTTCCAAATTTAGTTGGCGCTCTGCTAACTTTAGCCAAGGGGCCTAGTTGACCAAAACTTTGATTGGCCATAACTTTCTCATACGATGTCGGATCGAGGTGCCATTTGCGTCATTGGAACTATTGTGATGAACTCTTCGATATGAAATTTGTTTCATGGAAATAAAAGAGATTTAAATTTTGAGCATTTTTTGAGTCCTCTTTGATCACTGAGTATTTTTGGAGCCACCTGGATCATACGTAAAATACTAAATAGATTTTACTTTCAACATATACAAATTTTTTATAGAAATATTGAGAACACCTTTTTCCTTATAATTTTTTTCCTCAATTTAAATCTCTAAGTGTTATATGTTTCCTAAAAATTGAAACAACCTTATTTTTAGTTAGAGTACATGAAAAATATAACAAAAAAAACAAAGAGTTGTATAATGTAAAAATAATCAAATGAAAATAAATAGAACATAAATGCACCTCTTAGAAAAGTTATCATTGTCTTTAATTTTATATGTTCGACACATCCACTCATGTGGAACATAATTGGAGGTTATCTTATCTATATACTATTCTAACTACTCATATAAAAATATGGAAAAAGAAATATGACATATATACCAATGCAACAAGTGTATGAAATCAAAATGTCTACTGATGCCTATATTTATATTTCCAATTCCATTTACATAAAAAAGATTAACAACGAGAACTAACGAGCTTGCAAGTCCCTTACATAAGCAAGGGTGGGGGCTAACTGTTACACAAAATTTTGTCACCATCCCTGCAATCCCCATCCCACACATTGGAGGACCATTTCTATGGCTAATAATAAGTGTCATGCCTTGTAAAGACCATCATTGTATCCCTTGCCATGAGGACAACATTCCTCCTGTTGACAATTCCTTGAGCAGACCATCAGAAACACATGTTTTTGGGTTGGCGCTGGTAGACTGTTATGACCTCACACTAATGAGGAAGATTAACACTGGGCCCCGCGGTAATTGGTGCTCTGTCCTAGTGAGTTACCCTGGCCAAGATGTCTTTGGAATGTTTTTTAAATATAGAGGCGAAGTATCCATGCTAACAACTTCATGGGTGAGTCAACTTGGGTGGTTCGACTGAATAACCATGAACACCCTCCTTTGGCCTCTTGTTTCCACCTTTTTTGGAAACCTCCCAAAGGATAAGGCCTCCCTTCCACCATTGTATGGATCCCAACCTCCTCCTCTCCCTCTATAAATAAATGTATTTCTAATTGATACACTAGCTGAATAGCTGAATATCTGAAGAGGAATTGTTGAACATTTTGTGGGTGAAATAGAGCAGAGAAAGAGACCTTTGTTGAGAGAGAGCTTAGGCTTGTGTCCTCACCTCATCTCAATTCCCCGACGAACCTTCAAGATGCCCTTCAACTGAACCCGCTGAAGGAGGATGCGACGTTAACGCTCCAGTTGTAATCTCTTTTTCTCTATTTATATATACATGACTAATGTCTGGTTCCCATCTTGTGTTAATATGGTTTATTTTATGGAATATGTTTAATCTTCCTTGACTAATTAGATAGTTTTGAATGCAATTATTTTCTTGTATGTTGTGTTTGTCCTTTGATCTTTGTGTAGGTATCCAAGTACCATTGCCGAAGGACTGCGACCTGTCAGGATAGAGATCAAGAGGCCGCCACTACTACAACTGTGACAATCATGTTGGACTATAGATAAGACAATCTATCCCAAACTATTTCATTTGTTAACTGGGAACCTACACATTAGCTTGTTCCCTTGTTGCTAGACGTACTCTAGGGCTAGAGGGATCGTCTCTGTCCGCCAAGAGGATTTACCTACACAACAAGTTGGCGACTCCAGTGGGGATCAATGTGAGTTTGTTGTCTCGTTGCTCCTTTGAAATTTTCCTTGTCAAGTCAACTTCGGTCGTTTGATAGTTTTTCTGTTTTGTTTGGCTTGCTTGACTATTTGGAATCCTCATGTTCAGCTCTAGAGTATCAAGATTGACCTGCTCACTAGTTTTTCCTTCTCCCATAGTTTTCTTTCTTGGCACATTTTTGCTTTGAACAGTCGCGCCAATTGGCACTTGTTTCTTTTGTTGCAGTAGCGCCAATCCCTGTTTGGCGTGGATTACCGCCTGACAATCGCGTCGAATCCTATAGGATTTGGTTTGACCCTCTTGATGAGTTTTGGGTCAGTTGTTCTTGACTCTGGGTTTTTTCTTTGATTTGCAATTGGTATTTTGGGATTGTTGTGATTGTTGTAGGCTTGCTCTTCTCAGTTGTTTGTCTATTCTCTCATCGATGAAGTTTGTAGCCCTAGGGTTTCTAGGTGTCTTTCGCTCACTGAGCCTTCTGATTGAAGTTCAAGTGATTTTTATTTTTGTCATTTCGGTTCCCTGATCGATTATGTTAGTATTTCTTGATCCTTTGTGTCTTTGGTTTGTTGAATGATCACTTCGATTTCCATTTGACACTCCGTCTCATCACTTCGATCATAGATCACATTGCTCGTTTGGGTCATTTTGAAAGCTTTATGTTTGTTTGAAAGAGTGCGTTATTGGTTTGAGTGTGTTTTTATGTCTGTATTGATTTTGAATTATTCATTTTAGATCTCTACATTCACAGTGCTCAAAACTAGTGTTCGCTTTGCTTTTTAATGTAATAGTACATCGTGTGCTTCATTCATTCAAAAAACAAAAAAAATTGCATTATTTCGTTTGCATCGGAAATGAAAATTTAATTTGCATAACTAGCGCTTAATGAAATAGGAAATATTTTTTTGTTTTTCATTTGGTTGTATTAGATGCATTAGAGAGCTTCTTCGCATGATTTAATTATTTGTTACTTTCTTAAAGATATCTATCCTTCTCTTAGTTAGCATTCATCGAACGAAAATGATGTTATTTTGCATCTAGTGTGCATTTAGGAAATTTGGGATAAAATTCAGCAGGGCCTTGAAACTGAAACATTAATTCAAGATCAACTTTAAAATTAATTCAATCGATCTAAGGAAGCATTGGAACCTAACACAAACATTTTTAGAGGTCTAGGCTAGTGACGTGTTCTGGCGTCGTGAAACCTAGTAGTTGTCGTTCGCCACCTAGCTTTGGACAACACTAGTATAGACTTGTGCTCCCCGTACCATCACGTATATAAAGGGAGACCCTCATAGGTTCAAATCCTTTATCCATAGGAAGCCGAGTCTGCTGCCTTGTAACCCTGATACACCGAACACAGCATTCAGGGAGACTACCTGCATGTACGTCAATTCCTTGGTCATTTCTCTTTCATTTGATCACCAAGGTGTATATGGGAGTTCATGGAAACTTGGTACACCCTATTACTTAAATTAAAATTAACTAAGTAGTCATTTTGGTCTTTTTCGTGACTCTCTAAAAAGTGAAAAGATCATCGAGCACTTGTCCTTTAATGCTCATTTAAACCTGAAAGTGACAGAGCCACCTTTTTCCTATTTCTTGGCTCTTAAAATATGAAACATCAGAGTTTTGTTTCAGTGTCTTAAAATATTAACTACCCACGAAATATTCTTGATTAAAGTTATCTTCCTTAGTGTTTTATTTTATGGTTGTTTCCAATGGCAACATTTCCTGAGTTTACCAACCAATGAATCCCCGTCGAAGGGAATCCCGATCCTTTTCTTTCTTTTGGAAATGTTGGTGCTCCTTATATGGTAACATTATCCTTGCCTGGGTTAACTATAGGGTTGCCTGTTTGGTTATTCTCGATCTCGATGGTCTCAACTGTTCTGCCTCAAAATCAGCTTTTCATACCTCAAGTAAAGCTCTAAAAGATACTAAAATAGCATCTTCATGGTCATCATAATCATCTCAAAATGAGGTATATGATCTACACAAAAAATAAATGTAGGAGTTGTACAACTGTTGTATTTCTCCATATGGCTATGCATATCCATATGATTGTATTGATTCAATGTACAATTTCCTTTCAACATAATGAAAACTTGTAAGTTCATCCTTGTTATGCATTGCTTTCTCTCAGTTGTTAAACGTGGGCAATACCTCTCTATCTTGTTGTATTTATGTTTTTCTGAAACATGTACAAGTTCTTTCTTGCACTACATTTCTTAATGTACATATTCTTCGAAACCTTTTATTCATATCTGGAAGAAATTTTGCATGAGGAGATACCATGTGGTTGTTGACATAATCAAACCCTCAGATGAATATTAAATTCATGCTTTAAAAGTATTTCATGAAATAGAAAGTGGAAAATGGCAATATGGACCCTTTTTATTCATTCAAAAGACAAAATCAAGTGTTATACTTGAGGAGGATTAGGACCTTGAAAATAACCATGAAGAATATGGCACAAGCCCACCAATAGAGTCTCCATAAAATAACTCATATCATATTTTATAGGAACCAAAATGATCATGAAGCTCCAACCATGGCCACCCCAATGAAATCCAACAACCAACGCAAGAATATAAGAAGAGAAAATGGATCGTAGGGCCCATGGAATCAAGACGTCCTTCACACCGAAGAACCTCATCCCTGATTTTATCCATCATATTGTGCCCCAGAACCAACTAACCAACATGAAAACCCATTGAGGATAAAATTTCTTCGATTATGGCATCGAAAGGCACCAATTCATTTGCTAGTGCCCCCTTGTTATGTATAGCTCCCACCAAAGAAGAGGAGTCTAACCTAGTCTTCCTTAGAGAAGAATAGTTGCCATTGTCCTTGCATTGATCCAAAATCTTGCACTTAAAGACTAATTATATCCCTAATTGGGATATAAGCAAAAAGCCTTAATGGAGTGGAAGTACCAAAGGCAAGGTAAAGGAAAAAACGTGCAAATCTTTACCGAGGAATTTATAAAACAAGCACTAAGTTTGGGCATTTAATTAGATTCTCCTGAATTTGTAACTAAGGACATTGGATCATTACATAGTTACATAAGACATTGATTATTTTTGTTTGAGCCTCCTACCATCGAGGAGGCCAGAGACCTGCAAATGCACATAGAAAGCAGGGGGGCACATGAACAAAGTGACTACCCAAAAAGGACGACGGCAACCAAAAGAAGGGGAGCAAAGCCCTCTTGCACATATTGTGAAAAAGAGGGACATGATGAAGAAAATTGTTGGAAGCTGCACCCTAAGTTGAGACCTGAGAGAAATGACAAAAAAGGGAAGCAGAAAATCGCCACCACCATACAACAAAACCAAGATTCTGAAGATTCTAGATCCGAGGAAGATAAAAAGGTCGCAGCTGCAGGATTTGCACGAGGTCGACCAATTGACCTGGGGTTTGATTCAGGTGATGAAATGAATCTTCCATCCTTTGGGATCACGCCAGAAGGACCCATAGACTTGGGTTCTGATTCAGGCGATGAAACAAAGATATCAATAGATAATGTACCAAGGAAAAAAGGGACACTTACTGCAACGGAGTTCCAAGAACTTGAAGAGATTAAACAAGGCATCCAAGCAAAAAATTTTGAGCTAAGAAGGCTCCTACAGGAAGCAATGGAAGAAAAACAAAGGTTAATACACTAGTTACAAGCTAGGGATGAGGCCTTGGAAAAATTGCAACGTAACCAACCCGAGGTAAAAAGAAACTCTTCAATTTCATGTATTTTTCAGGATGATGAATTCACTTCTTTTGAAAAGCATACTACAGGGATCGGGTCCAAATTGCTGAAGAATATAGGGTATCAAGGAAAGGGCCTCGGCAGCAATGGCTAAGGCATCATAAACCCCGTCAAAGTCGAGGAATTTCCGCACCATGCAGGGCTCATATACACCTGGAAGGAAGTGGGAGAAAGCTCCAAAATAGCCAGTGGCCCACCAACAACTGATGATGAGAGCACCTCCTCACACCTCAGTGATAGTGATGGATTCATGGGCACTTCTCAGAGGCACATCATGAGGAGGCATTCCAAGATGACACAAAAGATATGGAGGAGGAAGAATCATCACAACCAGAATGAATCCCATAAACCTGCATGTCAAACATGCCAGGATCAAAAGACACCCATATAGAGCCCTGTCCCCGAAGTTGTTCCATAGGCAGATCCTCTACAGGGGGATGATCCATTTACCTTATTAAGTAAAATATGGTTCTTTTAGGGGTCTTAGTGTGATAGCCACATTTTTAAATCATACATTGCAAGTTGATGTAAACATGATGGTGTGTTTCCCATCACTTCAAAATGCAACGATGATGTTTGTCCTTTCTTTATGAGTAGTTGAGATATCGATTGTTTTATTTTTATTTTATGTAAACTTTGGCCAATGAGTGTGTGCTATAAACTCTTGGCAAGGAGAAGTGATTGAGTCATGTGTGGTGTGCATGATTGCTTATGATGTACAAGTTTCACATACAGAGGATTGAAAGTGTGGTTTGGAAAGGACACTAATAGTGTGTTGAGAGTGTTAATGCTTTTAGGGTCAAAAATATCTTCAGTGGGGAGGAATGATCCAGGTGGATTAAACAGGTACATGTACAAGTGACTTGAGTACAAGGCTAAAAAATAAAAGTGTTCGGAAATCTCCCAAACCAGGTTCAGGTTGTAGAGGTCGTCATTCTGATTCCAACGACATAGGTGACACGCAATTCTGAGTCCATATGAAGGATTTAGAAGCAGTTAAAGTTCTAGAGTTGACTTGGTGTTGTGGCAGCTTAAGGAGGCAACAATTTCGCTGGAACTCAGCCACCAGATTCCGGGAAAATTTTTAAGACCGTTAATTGGGCCTGGATGAGTGGGGGGTTGAAATTTTTATTCACTTCATTGATTTGATGATCCTGGATTTGTTGGCAGTAGCTAAATAATATAGGATTCATGGGTTCATCTTGGGGGCCATAAATGCGACTTTCATAGCATCAATCCCCAAAAGCGTGGAACCAAGAACCTTTCCATACTATTTTCCCATATCTCTCTGCAACTCAGTGTACAAAATGAGATCAAAATTGATTGTGAATAGGTTGAAAAAGGTATTGTCGAAGCACATTACAAAGGAAAATTTTGGCTTCTTAGAAGGTAGATAAACACAAGATGTAATTGGTATTTCCTAGGAGATGATGCACTCTATTAAATCACGAAAAAAAAGAGCTTTCCTTTTAAAGGTAGACTTGAGCAAGTAATATGATTGCATTGTCTCAGAATTCCTCTTCCTGATCCTATTAAAATCCAGTATGTCTCTATTTAACATTAAATGGATTTTGGCATGTTGCAAAAGAAAAAAAAAATTGTCATTATTAATGGCTTGCCTTCACATTTTTTCAATGCATATAGAGGAATTAGACAAGGTTGTGCCATGTCTCCATTGCTCTTTCTCTTACTTATTGATTGTTTCAGTAGAAAAATGAGGGTGTCAAAGGATAATGGAATTATTAAAAGATCAGAGTAACCAGAAATATTGACATCTCCCATTTAATGTTCATAGATGATATTTTACTCACCGATTAAGTGGAGAACCATTATAGACCTCAGAAATCATTTGGAGTTGCATCTGGTTTGTGTATGAATGTATGAAAATCGATCTTGTTACACGATGACAGTGAGGAGAATGTAAAAAAGGACATATGTGATCTATTTGGGGTAACATCTTCAATCATGGATAATGGTTTCACCTACCTTAGATTTAAGATGAAACCATAAGGATACTATAACTAGGATTGGGCATGGTTAATCAAAATATTTCACAAAAAATGGATAGTTTGAAGTACATATGGTTGACGATGGGAGGAAGGATCGTAATGATGAAATCAGGGCTACAAAACATTGTAATATATTGGATGCTCCTTTGGTTAATGCTAAGGGAGATCATCCATAAGATAGAAGCTATCATGAGTCGCTTCTTATGGGCTTGAAAACAATTACAAGACAAATTCGTATGGTACTATGGTCAACACTTGCAAGGCCAATGGAGGAAGGAGGTTGGGGTTTCATAGATACATCCACTTTTAACAAGGCTTTGATTATAAAAAATATGTGGAGGGTAGTGCCTGGAAATGGCGTGTGGTCTCATATCATTAAGGAAAAATATATGTTAGGTCAAAATTTATCCTCATGGATTAACAATGGTGCCAAGAAGAAATATGTTGTATCACACATATGGAGAAGCACGATGCACACTCTGATGAGAAATATAGGGCATAACAATTAGGTGATTTCTCTTGTAATGATAATTTCTTGTGAATGCTTTCTACTCCTTTATATTATGATCTTATCTTTAGTTATATTATTATAGTGTTATTCATCAAACAAGTATCAAAGCATAAATAATAAAGATACAAGAGACATTAAATATACGCAATCATCTAGGGCAAAAACCTCTCCCACTTGAGAGGAAAGCCCAAACGAATTCTTCTTCTTATAGAGACTTCAATTGATGAATACCAAGACCAAGATCCTTGACCTATTTTACCTCTTTGAGACCAAGACACCAAGCTTCTTATGTTCACCTATATTTCTTAATAGAGACAATGATAGTCAATTTCTTGTTTCTTATTTCTTCCTCTGCTATATTTCATATCTCAGCTTTAGACGTACAACTTTTCTGCCTTAATTCAGAAACCCTAGTACATGTAAACAACCTTCTCTTGTATATTGATTTCTGTCACTTTAGGTGGAGGTTACCTCCTTGACAAATCAACTTGAAATACTCAATTTTCTCCTTGACTTGGTCTTCAAAATGGATTGTAGTACTTCGGCTTCTACTACAATAGATAACGTCTATACTTCGAACCTGTGAAATGATTCAACTCAAAACAGACCCAAAAACAAAGCTAAGGACAACACTCTTCCTTTCCTTCTCTTCAGTGGTTATGAGGCTCCTTTCCTAGTGATTCTCTAACTCCTTATTGAAAAATTCTCCTTGACATAAATTATTTTCTTGAAATGAAGTTGAGCTGCCTTATTTATAGTGGTTTGCCCATGTAAATTAGCCGACTTGAGTTGTGTATGATTTTCCATGTCCTTTGGTGAAGCTTCATAATTTCATTTAAGGCTGACTTGAAGGAGATGCTTGAGCTTGATTTTGGAGGGTCTCTTTGACTCTTTCAATGACTCACATATATTTGTAACATGCCCAAGAAGGGTCGTCCATTCATAACATTGACTATTATGACTTGATGACAAACCTAAAGGCTCACAATGGGAACCTTAACTAAAATATAATTCCTTGATCATGAAACCCATTGTTTAAGGATTACAAAAATAATTTCATTTTATTCTTTACATCAATTACATAAAATCATATTTACACATGTCATTATGAAGACCAAACCTAGTTACACTTTTCAAGAAACTCTACACTAGATGTTTTGGTTTATCTGTTGGGAGGCTAGAGATGGATCCAAGATAAAAATTGGATTAGACACCATCATGGGGAAGGTTGGAAATCATTCATTATCATTTCAGCTATTGCAAATCCTTCACAGAAAGGAAATTATCTGCTTTCAACAAATATATCTGTCAGGGACTCAAAACATTGATCAACAAAATTGGAGAAGGGTATAAGATATTAGCATATCAAAGACATATCATGAGGAATGGGGTCATACGTAGCACCGGTTCAATCTGTTGGCATAACTCTTAGTGATAATCAGGACTATATGATATGGGGGGGTAAAAATAAAAATAAAAATATCATGATCTAAGACATCTACTTGAAGTTTCCAAGGCCTGGGAGGATCAATGACTATAATAAGTGTCTATAGGATATATGGAGATGGAATCTCCAAGAAAAATTAAAATGTTTTTGTTGGTTGGCAGCACAGGATCGTATATTAACATGGAACAACTTACAAAATCATGGGTTCATTGGTCTAGGAATATTCCCTCTATGCATGGGGGGGGGGAGATACAAATCCGATTTGTTGATCAAATTCTCATATGTGAGGTTGATTTTGGATAGGGTTATGGAGGAAATGAAGCTTCCTTTCATTGGCGCTAATCAATGCTTGTTCATATGTCTTCTGTCATGGTTCACTTCACATAGGAAGTACATGTCCCTCCTATTATATATCATACATGTAATATTATATGTCGAAGTAGGAATGCTGACTTATTTTTATTAGAAAACTATGGTTGTTAGAGAATCCATTATCAAGACGGTTATTTTTTTCAACGAGATCGAGTCGGTGACATGTATAACAGAAAAAGGAAATGAAAACACATTGATATTTGGAAAGAATGTCCGGTTTGGTTTTTGGACGGAGCTAACAATAGAAGGAAATGTGGATGTGGTGCAGTCATAGTCACTGACCCTGGTAATTTATTCCACTTATGGTGGGAGGGAGGAATGGGATCAAACAACAAATGGGAGTCCTTATCGTAGCAAAATGGCTAAGGTTAGACAAAATTCAAGTATATGGAGATGCAAAAGGAATCATTAACTAGGTAAACAAGCATACTAATTTCAATCCTCCCATACTTGCAAATTGGATGATGAGGATTCAAAACCTAGTAAGGACTTTTAATCATATACATTTCCAACATATATACAAAGACCAAAATTGGACAACAGATCTCCTATCTAAAACAGGTATTTCGAAGGAAACAGGTAATTTTTTTTCTTAGTGTTCAAACAGGGTACCATGATAAACATAGGCAACATCAACTACTCTTAGGAGACATTTTAAAATAGACCTAATTTTGATGGAATTTTTGTATCTTTAGATAATCAAAGTGTTCATTTATGAAAATGTAATGGTTATAAGCTACAGTTTGATGTTAAGAAATACACTTTTTGTAGAACATGAAAATAGAAATGTATGGGCATAGGAATGATAGGAGAAGTATGAAAGGATAATATAATGAACGAAATATGAATTATGTACTATCCTTATATTGTAATACAAATATAGTGTTTTTTTCTTTCTAGAAAAAAAAATAGCATTCAAAATAAGTGAAACAGTAAAACAAAACATATTAAAACACATCGATGGAGACCCTGAAAGGTACTCCAACTATGTTACTGCCTATCCTCGTTCAGCAAAACTGCCTCCATTGCTCCTCACACAAAGCACACCTCTGTTGTCGGCCTCTATCACCCTATATCCCATCAGTTGTTTTCCACCTCCATTGCTCCGCTTCTTAAAAAACCCATCAACAATGTAAAGATGGACTCCTAATCCTTTACCGTTACCTTTTTTACTAACGCATCGTATTGAAAATTTTAAGACAAAAGATTTCTTTTGCCTTAAATTTTTTTCTTAAAAGCCCCCTCCATGTGGTAGTGTCGAATGCAACAAAAAAAAAAATTGTCTCTAATCATATCAACAGAGATGGAAGGGACATAAGATGAATTGATGTCCGGGAAATTTTTCCAGGAAAAGTTGTCACATTCTTTAGAGTCGGCTACCCCCACAAAACCAAGATCCCAATAAATCATTGTCTTTATATAAGATAACATGAATGGTAAGTAAAATAGAAACCTCGGTATAGGTGCAGGACAATAGTAACATGCAAGTTAGCGGACTTATGCAGGGAAAATTTTAGTGGCTAATATTCGCAGGTGGGCTAATTTTCCATGCCTTTTTCAAACAAAGTTTTGCTAATTTCCATTTTTTTTCTAAAATGATTCACCCAAATTTTATAGTACACCATTATTTTACCTTAAAAATTGCCAAAATATTATATAGACTAATATAAAATCATTGGAAATCTAAATATTTATACAAAATATGACAATTTTTTTTTACAATTTCCATATTAAGAACTAATAAGTTTCGCCAAGGTTTTCCTGGACTTAGGGAGTACTTAATCAATTTTGCAGTTATTAGATAATATTGTCTTAAATTGATATGTTTTTGTCTTAATTGTTAATTGTCTTAAATGTGTTTTAAGTAGTCATTGTCTTAAATATAAACTTTTGTCTTAAAATATTTGTCTCTAACTATTTTTGTCTTAAATATAATGTTTTGTCTTAAACTATATTTTTCTTAAACTATTTTTGTCTCAATTTGTTTTTGTATTAAATATAAAGATTTGTCTTAAAATATTTTTTTCTTAAATATAAAGTTATGTCTTAATATATTTTTGTCTCAAAATGCTTTTGTCTTAAATTTAAAGTTTTGTCTTAAAATATTTAAGCTTTGTCTTAAAATATTTTTGCCTCAAACTGTTTTTGCCTTAAAATATTCTTGTCTAAAACTATTTTTGTCTTAAATATCAAATTTTATCTTAAAATATATTTGTGTTAAACTTTTTTTTGTTTTAAATTTTATATTTAAGAGAATTCAATTCCTATTAAAATTTTAATGTAAAATAAATATAATAAAAAAATGATTTTTCAAAGAAAAAATTACTTTTATCTTAAAAAAATCTCTTAAAAATATATTTGATGTAGTAATATGTTCTTGGTTAAGATTCTCATAATTTGATAGAATTTTGTTTTTTTGGTTGTTTTACAAGTTCATAAGGTTTCTCAATTATTAATTTTGTATTTTTATTTTTACAAATATTGAAAATATAAATATTATTCATAACTTTTTAAGTTATCTCTTTCTTCTTATGTAAATATATCTTTTTATTTTCAAACTGTTTATCATTGTTTAATTAGTACACTTGATTCCATTACATTTTGTGATTTTTTTAAGTAATAAATATGCATTTTCCCAAATCAAATATTGTTCTTTAAAACTGTTCTCCTCAATATGATAATGATAAGGGACATATAAGTTAATCGTTCTCGGTAATAATTATTAGGATCACTATCTCTCTGTGAACGCCTCTATTTGTCGTGATGCAAATTCAGCTACTTTGCCTCTAGAATCTAAATAAAGGTTCTTCTGCTGAACATTGTCATTTTGTTTTCCAAGGCAGTAGCTGGTAATGTGCTGCAGCCTACTGCCATGGCGGAAGAAGAAGTAAAAATAGAACTGTTGAGAGCTTCAGCCGTGGTACCAGCCATCCCTACCGTGAAGCATCGGATGATCCTCTCCAATCTCGATCTGCTATGGACTCCCTATAACCAGGTTCAGAGGCTTCTTTTTTATAAAACAAGCAGCCCGGATAACGATTTTTCTACCTTACTGGAGAAGCTAAAGAGGAGCCTCTCATTAGTTCTCGTAGATTTCTATCCGTTGGCAGGCCGTCTGGGCATCAAGGGAGGAGGTCAGTTGGGTCGCCCAGAAGTTGACTGCAACGATGCTGGAGTGGAATTCATTGCAGCTTCTTCCATTGATATGCCTTTTCAAGACTTGGAAAAATATGATTTTCAGTACAAAAGCTTCTTCAAGCAACTCGTACCCTCGCGTACTGACAACTACGATGCCCCGCTTCTCTCAATACAGGTATGAAAATAAAGTCTGGTTTAGAATTCATGCTCTTTTTTTTCTTTAAATGATACTTCCATCCATCAAAAGTAAAATGTGAAAGTTACATAGCATATATATGTTTCCATTCCCAGAATTATTGCCAGAGTATCCATTCTACTATCTATCTTAATAATCCCAAAACCGCTTACAAATTGCTTCCTTCCATAAGAGGATTAAAATAGAATAACTGATCATGTCATCACAAAAACAAGATCGAAAAATAGTGAAACTAAATGCAACCTGCAATTTTGCCTTCCTCCAGATAGCCTTCAATTTGCACCTCCTAATAGTATCAGTTATTTTGTCAAAGACAAAATTTATACTTGTTCTTTTTCCATCTCTGCAAAAAGTATTCCACCCTATCTATCCTTCATAGCAGTGCTTTCCTTGTCAACCAGTCAATATGTTTTTCCTATCTTTGTACCATGTACATCCGAGACCTGTTAGGTACTGTGTTATGCCATATATCAAATTCCTGTAAATTGAGAAGAGATGGGTTGATCAGATTCCAGCAAATAGATAACAATAGGGTTTTAAGAGTTTTTAATGTTTAAGAGTATGTGTTTCTTATTAAGAGTTCACAGATAACAATAAGGTTTTAAGAGTTTTTAATGGGCAACGTTTTGGTCCAGAATCAGGCAAAGATTTTATCAGAATCTTGTTTACAGTTGTTAAATTTTAGTATTTTGAGTGCTCCAAGTGTTTTTGATAGTGTTGAATCCATTTCCACTTATTAACAGTTCATAGGTTAAAAAACAGTGATAGAGTATATATGCCTAGATTTAGTAGTCTAATCCTACCATAAGTGAATCCTTTGTACCACAAACAAAAAAGTTTCATATAACTTGACTTTGACCTTAAAATTAGTTAATAATAATAATAATTAACCTAAATTAGTTTTTTCATTTTCTACACATAAATAATTCATCAAAAATTGAAAATTACATATTTCCATCAATTTATCTCCCAGAATTACCAGAGTATCCATTCTACTATCTATCCTAATAATCCCAAAACCTGTTACAAATTGCTTATTTTCATGATTAAATCATGAAAATAGAATAACTATTCATGTCATCACAAAAACAAACACAACATTAAAAAAAATAATGAAACTGAGTGCAACATGCAATCTGGAAAAACAACATTAAAAATATAATGAAACTGAGTGCAACATGCAATTTTGCCTTCGTCCAGATAGTCTTCAATTTGCACCTGCTATTAGTACCAGTTCCTTTGTCAAGCCAAAACATGCTTGCCTTCGTCCAGATAGTCTTCAGTTTGCACCCCCTATTATTACCAGTTCTTTTGTCAAGCCAAAATCTGTACTTGTTCTTTTTTTCTCTGCAAAAATCTCTGCAAAAAGTATTCCAGCATCTCTCTCCTTCATAGTAGTGCATTCCTTGTCAACCAGTCAATATGTTTTTCATATCCTTGCCTTCGTCCAGATAATCTTCAATTTGCACCTCCTATTAGTACCAGTTCTTACCAGTTCTTTTGTCAAGCCAAAATCTGTACTTGTTCTTTTTCTATCTCTGCAAAAAGTATTCCAGCCTATCATAGCAGTGCATTCCTGGTCCACCAGTCAATAATTTTTTCCTATCCTGGTACCCTGTATATCCAAGACCTGTTAAATACTCTACAATGTCATATATCATATTACGATAGGGTTTTAAGAGTTTTTAATTGTTAAGTGTGTTTCCTGAGTTCACAAGTTAAAAAACAAAAAGTAGAGTATATATGCTTTCCTTCTCAGATTTAGCAATCTAATCCTACCATAAGTGAGTCTTTTATGCCACAAACAAAACATCTCATATACCAAACATTTGACCTTAAAATTTGGTTAATAATAATAATAATTTACCTAAATTGAGTTTTTTGCAACATGATCAGTGTTCTTGTATTCCTATAGCTGGGGGTGTAGATTGCGATTGCGCTTCTCATGTCAACTATTTAGCAAAGTGACGGTATGTTTCAAGCGAAATGGGTATTGCAGGTCACAGCTTTTGGAGGAGGTGGAATTTGTATGGGAACCAGTCTTAATCATGTTATTGCAGACGGTAATTCGTTTTGGCATTTCATGAAATGCTGGGCAGAATGTAGCAGAGGACTTCCTATTTCAAAGAAACCGGATCACATGAGAAAAATCTTCAACCGCGACAAGAAGAATTACGCAATACCCAACATATCTTTAAGGGCTGAAGAAGTATTGAGCGATAGGACTAAGGAAGCCCAGATTTTCAAGTTTTTGCCACACGATTTACATGAGAAGGAATCAAGCGCTGTAGATGCTTCAATTGAGAACAGTATCAAAGACGACACAGATCAGCAGCTCGAAATCTCAACTTTTCATTTTAGTAAAGCAATGATTCAAAATTTGAAGGAGCGAGCAGGGGCCAAAACTTCGTTTGTGGCTCTGGCTGCACATTTTTGGAGATGCGTAATGGAAGCTCGAGAAATCCCAGAGAAAGAGCCAACTGTTTTTGTATTGCTGGCTGACTGTAGAAGCCGGGTAAATCCTCCGTTACCTTGTACATATTTTGGGAATTGCGTGTGCTTAGGCGCTGCCATGACTACGATCCAACAGCTACTGTGTGAAGACATCTGCTTCGCAGCGGCTCTCATCGATAAACTGATAAGCTCCTCTGCCTCGGAGACGCAGCTTAATAATATGATTGATTGGCTTGATGAAAATCCTTGCAGCGGCTCTCAACGTCTTGTGAGTGACATCGGTTCAGCATTCCGCTACAGTGTGAACGTAGTGGGGTCTGCTAGATTTCCCGTTTACGAAATAGACCATGGATGGGGGAGGCCAGTGAACGTGCAGGCCGCATCCATAAGTGAAATTGGAGCAATGGTTTTGTTTCCTGGGAGAGATACAGAAGAAGATGGAGGAAAGAGTATTGATATCTCCACTTGCCTTCCTTGGCGTCACATGGAAACCCTAAAACGGATCCTCATGATCATTCCTCATTGAATTCCTTCATATTGGTTGTTGTTACATGCTTTTGATTTGTTGTTGTAATCAGTTATGGTATCAAATGTCTCCATGTTCGGATCTACAAAAGTACTTGTTTGTGTATGACTGGTTTGTGTAGTTATATACGGTAATAAATCCAGGTTTCTGTTTATTTTTATAAAAAGTTTATAATAAAAATATTAGCAATTGTTTCTAAAGGTGTAAAATACACCTAAAGGAATAGGAGGGGCATGTAGATTTGCTCTAATATCATGTGGGTGTTTAAAAAGGAGTTGTCTAGTGAAGCAATAGAATAGCTAGGAAGACAGTTTTTTGTTGGTAATTTTTTTTCAAAAAATCAAGTAGTTGGAGTGTTTAGATTGCATTTTTTTTCATGGTGGAAATGGATTCAGCACCATCAAAAACCTTTAGGGCACCCAAAACACTGAAGTTTAAAGAGTGTAACCCACATTTTCAAAATTCTTTGGCGGAATTTTTCATAATCTTACAGAACTCTATATTATTGTGTGGGTTTTTTAAGACAACGGCATAAAAACACAGAAAGAATACACTGCATAATCAATATTTCTATTAAGAAAGAAAAATGAAGAAATGAACAAAGGGGCATGTAGATTTGCTCTAATACCATGTGGGTGTAGAAAAAAACAAAGAAAATTGAAGAAATGAACCAAGTTTCTTAGTTTCTTGAAAAATGGGCTATACATCTTTCTTATTTATAATAGCAAAAAAAAAGTTTCTTATTTATACTAGTAAAAAAGAAGCTTTTAACAATATTGAAACTTCACAATCTACCAAATAAGATTTCTACATAAACTTACAAGACATCTTTCTCATCATTAAAATAAAATGCACATAATATGTGCTTTGACTTTTTTAATGTTAATGTGCTAATATGTTTCACTACAAATATTAATTCTAAAAAAAATTTAGAATAAATGAATTTTATTTATAAAAGAAAAGACAACATTTGTAAAGTAACTAATTCTTACTAAATTTAACAAGAAAAATAAAACAATAAAAAATGTGCATTAGCTAAATTAATATAATTCAAATAATTGTGACAAATAAAATACCCAAGAAATAGATAAGAGTCCAGAGTCAAAGATATAGATCTAAGTCAAAGAAAAATTATGATATGAAGTGAAACCCTCAACTTCTATGTATATTTATTTAAGCAACTTCCAAGATAAATAAATAAATAATAGAGATAGCTCTTATTTTCATAACATAGTTTTTTAAAACAAAATAGCTAATTCAAAATTACTCATGCATTTACCTCTATAACCATATATTGAGAAGGGCAGTTGATAACTTCAATACTAAATTTATTTTCTCATATATTTTTAAAAAGTATACAAATTCCAAATGAAGGCAGTTAATAAATTCAATACCATGTTCTCATATATTTAAAAAAATATACAAGTTCCAAAGATTCCTATACCAAATTATGTTCTCATATATTTTAAAAAGAATATACAAGTTCCCAGACAAAGGGTCCTATATCAAATTATGTTCTCATATTTTTTTAAAAAAGGTATTCAAATTCCCAGACAAAGAATCCTACCGATGATACTTATTGCAAACATAAGATCATTGGGAACCAGTTTTAAAAAATAAAACTTCACATTTATACATCAGTTCAGCTACAGTTTGCACCACCCCGTGGAATACACTTTCAATTTCATAAATCTCAAGTGAAGAGAAATAAGAAATGAGAATGAAACTTGGGTTGTTATGATATTCGTTATCGAAATAACCACTCATACTGATGGAAGATAGAGCGAGTACTCAATAGAAATCAACATTTTTTTTTTCGCAACTATGAAACTAAGTGAATCTCTATAGGGAGTTCACTGCAAAGGAATGATGGGACGGAGGGAGCTAGGGTTTTGCAGAAGGTGTCAGGTTGTTTCCGCGTGTGTTCCTACGGTAGCGAGGTCTCCACTTTTCAGTACGTGTCGCCCAGAACCTGTTTTTCAGCATGGAGGTTTCTCTCGGAAGCGGTTCTGGATCCGGTGAATGGGTTTTGGCGTTTAGGGCGACTGCAGGGAAGCGAGGTTTGAGGGGTTTTCCTGTTTTTCTTAAGAGGGCGGTTATTTGTCTACAATGGGTATTGACAGTTTCTCGGTTGAGTTAGAGCCGTCGCCAGAGGATCTGCTTACCTGTTGGGGGGTAGAAGTCACGGAGAAGAACATCGATCTCTACTTTCCAAATCGTTCTTCACTCAACTTTGCAGCTGAAGCAGCATGGGAAGGTTTCTCGACTGGTTGTGGGGATGCTAGTAACAATCTCTTTGCGCCGAGAAGTGGTTCCAGTTTTGGTATTCCGCTCATCCACAACAGCAACTACCCGCAGACCTCAGAAGAGCTTTTCAAATCAGCTATCAATTTCGATTCGGTATCGCGGCCCTCGGCTCTTCACAGTAACCCTCTTTCCTTTGTTGTTTCTGGGGGTCTTGACGAAGGGTTAGGGTGTAGAGGGTTACCTTTCTCGCAGGGCCCCTCTTTGCCAAGGGTTGTACCCTCGGAAGGTCTTGTTTTACAGAGGACCCCTTTTCAAGCAGCTTCGAGAGGGCCTCATGAGCCCGAAGGAGAGACTGGGTTTCCTAAGGTAATCTCTGAAGGTGCGGCGGGAGTTCCTTTGCCCTTGTTTCCTGTTGCAGGGGTTGCGGCTGAACCAGTTGAGGATGGGGTTTGAGGTCATGACCTCTTGTCAAGGGTTTCTTCTAGTAAGGCAGTGGAATTTATCCCTAAATCTGTTGCTTCTGACAATCAAGGGATTGCGCCGGATCGTGAATTAGTTTCAGGGGTTGGTGCTCAGCATTACTCTTTTAATGGTCTTGAGCCCTTACGTTCTATTGATGCACTAAGGCAATTCCTTTTGGAGACCATTCGTGCTGAAATTCCACCAAAGCCGGTAGCAGAGGAGGAAGGGGTCAAGAAAGCTGTGGGATCAAAGAGGAAGAAAGCTAAGCTCCTCAAGTCGAAGGAAGAATGTCTGAAATGCTTGCTTGGAGCGGATATTAGTATTGAAAACTTCCTGGATTTATCTGAGATTATGATTGTAGGAAGAGTTAGGGGAAGAAAGTTTTCGTCAGAATACATTGCAGAGTGGGCTCGCTCAATGTGGAAGGAATCTCCAGGCCTTCCAGTCGACATAACCATCTTGGCGCGAGGATGGTTCAGTATTACTTTCGACAGCAAAGAACAAGTGGACAGAGTTCTGGAAAGGAACTGGTTCTTCGGCAAGAGACTAGTTCTTTTTAGAAGATGGACCCCCCTCTTTGACGCTCAGAAGGAGAAAATGGCTGAATCTCCTGTGTGGGTGAAGCTGCCTGGTCTTCCTCTCCAATTCTGGACTGATTCAGTCTTTATCTCTATAGGCAATACGCTGGGTACCTACCTCGAAGCTGACAAATCCTACTTGCAAACTAAGGATAAGAGTGTGGCCCGTATTATGGTGAGCCTCAATCCTCGTGAAGGTCTTGCGGAGACAATGTTGCTACAGTATAAGGATTTGGAGTTTATGCAGACCTTAGACTATGAGCACCTCCCCTTCAGGTGCAACAGATGCCATAAGACTGGTCATTTGGCTCGTGAATGCCCGTTGGGTCATCAACGAAAACGCAGACAAAGAAGGCAGAACAGGGCGAAGAAATCGACTGTTTCAGTCCAGGAAGTGGATCCTATGGAAGCAGTTCAGGGTCTATCTTATCAGAATGATCCCTCTCCTTTGAAGAGGTCTTGGCCCGGAACCCAACAGATGCTACTGGTCCTTCCTCTCTGCCTCTCGACGACATGGCTGACCCGCTGGCTCCCCTCTCAGAAGCGAATCTTGGCAGGGCGACTCAGGCGGGTATCTCTTCATCTTCTCCTTTTTTGTCTTTGTCATCTTCTGGCTTTCCTGTTTCTATTTGCATGGAGCCTGGTCCCTCCAGGCAGCTTTTGAGTGACCTCTCGGCCTTAAATCTTTCCTCGCCTCCTTTGGATAGTGTCGTTGTCTTCGTTCCCGACGCCTTTGATCTTCCTTCCTCTTCTACTCAGGCTGACTCCTCTGTCCCTTGTCCTCGGCCATCGGTTATTGTTCCTTACAACCTCAGATCTCGAGCTGATAAGAGGGGTTCGGGCTTTGTAGTGGGTGGTCTCGCTTCTAACTCTGTTGAAGTAGGGGCCAGAAAGACCAGAGGTCGTAAATCCAACCTTTCCCTTGCCCAGTCCAAAGCTGTTGTTGATATAGCTGATGGCAAACAGATGTCTCTCTCCCGGGTGCTTAGAGCAGAGCGGCTACCCCCTGGTGATGTGCCATGATAGTCCTCTCCTTTAATTGCAGGGGCTTAGCTAGCCAGGCCAAAAGGCTAGCCTTCAAAGAGCTTATGCGTGCTTATAAACCGGATATCTGTTTTCTCCAAGAAACTCTGGGCAAAGGGGAGGAGGTTGTCTCTGTTTTATCTAAGATGTTGCCTGGTTGGTCTTTTTTTGCCCTTGATGCTGTGGGGAGATCTGGTGGTGTGGTCTCTGGTTTCAATCCTTCTAAATTAAAGTATGTTTCTTCTTGGGGATCTCCGAATGTTTTAGCTGTGGAACTGTTTTCCAATGAGATCAACCATTCCATTCTCTTTTTAAATATATACGGGCCTTGTGTGGAAAGGGAGCGGTTCTGGTCTTCTTTTTTTCGCTCCTCCTGGGTAAACCACCAGTTCTTAGTTATTGGAGGTGACCTCAATTTCTCGCTAGGGGAAGCGGAATCCTGGGGTGCCTCGGCTAGAGCTGACCCTTTATCTGACTTTTTCATCAACCACCTTGCTCTTGCCCATTTGGTGGACTTGCCTCTTCTGAAACTGAAACCTACTTGGAGGAACAGAAGGGTTAGACAGGATTGGGTGGGGAAGAAGTTGGATCGGTTTCTTCTAAGTGAGCATTTAGTTGATTCTCTCTCGAACTATCGTCACTGGGTTGGTGATGGGGGCTTTTCGGATCATTTTCCCATCCTTCTTGAAATTAAAGGTGCAGGGAGTAAACCTGGGGCGCCTTTCCGTTTCAACCCTGCCTGGCTCAAAGATGATTCGTATCAGGAACTTTTTGCTTTAACTTGGGAGGTCGACCCAGTCAGGCCTGATTCTTCTAGGAGTGCTTTCTTTTGGAAGAATTTGAAGAGGATGAAAGTAGCTTCTAAGAAGTGGGCTACTAACTTGAAGAAGAAGGAGGAGGAGGAACTTATAAAGGTCAACTCTGAAATAGCTCTCCTAGAAGACCCAGAAGGAGGAGGCTATGTCTCCATCGATGCAAGGAATAGAATTTTGGAATTGGAGGCCTCCAGAAGAAAAATCCTACAGCTAAGGGAGGAGAGTTGGAGGTTAAAAAGCAGGGCATTATGGCTCCAAGCGGGGGATGAAAACACCAAATTCTTCCAAAACTATGCCAAAGGTCGGAAGATGGCAAACACTATCTGGGAATTGCCAAAAGGGAATGGAGAAGTGGCCACCTCTTTCGAGGACTTGTCTACTTTGGGTACTACTTATTTCAAATATCTTTTCAAAGCCCCGGCTGAAGTGTCCATTGCAGAAGTGATCCGAGTGGCGCAGCTTTTTCCAAGGTTTGTGGAGGACGAGGATAATGAGGCTACAATGGCACCTGTCTCCAAACAAGAGGTCGAGGATATTCTTAAAGGTATGCAAAAGGACAAAAGTCCAGGGCCGGACGGTTGGACTGTTGAATTCTTCCTGCATTTCTTCGAGACGCTTGGTGACGATCTGGTTGCTGTTGTAGAAGAATCTAGAGCCACTGGTCAAATCTTTGGTCCTTTCAATTCCACCTTTCTTGCCTTGATACCCAAGTCTGACTGCCCTTCTTCTTTTACTGATTTCCGGCAAATCTCTCTATGTACCTGTGTCTATAAAGTCATAGCGAAAGTTATTGCCTCCAGGCTTAAACCTTTCCTCTCCTCGCATCTTTCTCCGGAACAGTTTGGGTTCCTTAGTGGCCGCCAAATCCATGAAGCTGTAGGTGTTGCTCAAGAATCTTTGCATAGCCTTAAAAAGAATGGCAGGAAAGGGCTTATAGTCAAACTGGATTTATCTAAAGCTTACGATAGATTCAGTTGATTATATTTAAGGCTTTTACTTACTCATCTTGGTTTCAGGTTTGAATTTGTTAGATGGATCATGAGCTGTGTTTCTTCTACAGAAATTGCTCTTCTGATCAATGGTGCTGCTACCTCTTTTTTTACTCCTGAACGAGGCCTCAGGAAGGGCTGCCCTCTTTCACCTTTGCTTTTCTTGCTGGCAGCCGAAGGTTTCAGTCTGCTGATTCATAAGGATAAAAGACAGGGCAAAATTAAAGGGATTGAAGTGGCCACTAATCTCTGGATCACGCACTTACTGTTTGTTGATGATATCCTGTTATTTCTCAATGGGACATTGGAAGACAGTCGGGCCTTAAAGTCTCTGCTGGAGCTTTTCCTTAAGGCTACTGGGCTTCAAATCAACACTCTTAAGTCGACTATCACTCCTTCAGGTCTGTCTGCTGATGAGATCAGTAGAACTTGAAGACTGCTGAACTATGATGTCCGCTCTTTACAGGCCAATTTTAAATACTTGGGGTTTCTGCTAAAACCTGACTCTTACAGAATCCGGGACTGGAATTGGCTTCTGGCTAAGATTGAAAAAAGACTAAATCATTGGAGCTTCAGGTGGCTATCGAGGGCAGGTCGCCTGGTCTTAATAAAGTCCGTTCTGATGGCTATTCCAGTTTATTGGGCTAGTCTGGCCTGGGTACCTAAAGGTATTCTGTCTTCCATTGACAAATTGTGCAGAACCTTTCTTTGGTCTGGGTCAAAACAGGACACGATCAACCCTTGGGTGGCTTGGGACAAAATCTCTAAACCAAAGGAGTGGGGAGGTTGGGGAATAAAAAATCTGTTTTCCTTTGCTAAATCCTTGGCTGCCAAATTAGCGTGGCGGTTGATATCTATGGAGTCCCTCTGGGTTTTGGTCATCAAACGCAAATATATCAGTTAAGGCTCTGTTTTGGACTGGGTTCGGTCCCTAGTCAAATCCTCCAAAAATGCCTCAATTGTTTGGAAAGCAATCGTGGGTTCTGTTCTGATAATTGAGAAAGGTCTGGCTTGGCAGGTCGGTGACGGATCTCAGGTGCGGGTGGGACGTGATCCTTGGGTTGGTTGCTCGCCTAACTATTCTCTGTCCCTGGAGTTGGTCAATCATATTAATTCAGAAGGCTTTTATTTTTTGAATCAGGTGGCGGATCCCAGGAATACTTCCCTTGTAAAGCAAGGCTGGATGTCAGGCACGGATCTGCATCTTGAAAACAGATGGATGGGCGAATGGAATCGTTATATTGCTGATCTTTCGCATTCTGCTATTCGAATTTCGGATTCTGCAGATAAACTGCGCTGGGTGAATGCACAAACCAGATCCTACTCCCCAAAGTTTGGGTATAAATGGCTGATGACGCAAGAAGATTGGGGGGACCCTAGTTGGTGGTCTAAATCTCTCTGGAAACTCAAAAGCCCAGCAAAGACTAGACTTTTTTTCTGGTGCATCCTGCATAATAAGGTACCAACTTGGGACTTTATGAGAAAACGAGGTAAGCAGGGGCCGAGCTGGTGTTCTCTCTGCAAGTCTGATGAAGAAACTCTTCAACATCTCTTCCTCTTTTGTCCTTTCAATTCCAGCCTGTGGACAGAATCTTTGCGGCTGACGAATATCCCTTTGAGATGGCATGGAGAGGACCTCTCTCAAGCTTGGAATTCTTGGTGGCATGAGGCTTCAGATGATAAAATCAGGGCCTTTCCTCTCCTTATTGTGTGGGGAACCTGGATTGCGCAAAACAAGATGATTTTCAATGACTCTTCCTTTCCTTTAGCCAGGCTGGCAGCAGAAGGAGCTGCAATTTATGATAGTATTCCTTCGCCTGCAGCAGTAGTTTCCTCCCGCAACATTCAGCCTGAGTCTATTAATCAGTCAGTTCCTTGGGCTTATTTTGATGGGGCTTCTGGTGACAATGATCTTTGTGGTGCTGGTCTGGTCATTTATCTCTCCGCTGAAAATTCTCTCCGAGCTTCTGTCGGCCTTGGGCAAGGGACTAATAATTTCGCTGAACTTAAAGCACTCCATCAACTTCTTTGTTGGCTTACTTCTATTCATATCAGACAGATTCAGATTTTTGGTGACTCTAGAAATGTAGTAAACTGGTTCAATGGGACTCAGCAGTGCAGGAATTTTATTTTACTACCATTGCTTAAGGAGGTTCTTCGCATTAAATCTTTTTTCTCAGAAATTTCTGTTGTTCATATCTACAGGGAAAGAAACCAACAAGCAGATCTTTTATCTAAAGAAGGTGCTCAACTCGCTCTGGGGACCTGGGCAGTAGCTGAAGTGGTTAATGGGACTGTTCATGTTCGTGAACAGCCATCTTTTGTGTAATTATGCTGTTTATTTCTGTTTTGTTTATTTTGGACTTATAAAAACTCGAAACATGCTACTATATTGAGTCCAGAACTGTTTTCCTTATGTAAGGAGGTTCTGGGCTCCCTTTTTGTTCTCTAGATGTTCATTTATATGGGGCTGGGATAGTTCCTACTGCCAGCTCCTTTATGTTGATAGTACAACTATGGTTGTTGTGCTCACTCTCTTTCTGCTCTCATTCCTCTTACCGGGTGATGATGAGCTAAAAGAGACAAACTGCTGTTTGCAATGAGTTTTTTATGGGTTTAGAGGTGCTAACATCTACACAGGTGTTTTAGCAGCTTTGATTCCACTCCCTCTTGTTAAAGGGAATGGCTCTATGTTAGAAATGCTATGCATATGCTCTGAAACTATCTATTTATAATAGAAAGTTCGTTTTTTTCTGTGGAAAAAAAAACTATGAAACTAAGTGGAGTCTCATTTGCTTGAAGTTTTAACTTTGAGGTTGGAAGACAGGTTTGCTTTAAATTCCCCATTTTGAAATGGGGAAATATATTTTTTAGGGCTAAAAATAAGCAGACGCAGTGGTAGCATAACTTTCCTGAATCTCCATTTCCCACAATGGATTCTTTTGGAAATTGTGAATTAATAAAAGTAATTATTGTTTTTTTAAAGATATTTATTATTAATTAATATTTTTAATTGTAAATTAATTATTTTTAATAGACTAACTGACATCAAAATGAGATGAAAAGAGTAGACAATGTTTGAGTTGACCAATTAAAAAAAGAACACCTTTTTTTTTTCAGAAAGAAAAATACTGCTGGTTTTATATAATGTACCAGTAACAAAACTTTTAGGCGGACCAATAGTCTTTTCAACTTGATTACATTACATTCATTTTGCATCGAAACACAGAAAAATCACAAAAGTATCAACCTGCAACAAGTTGAGCTTCCTCGAAATCTTTTTCAACTGAAAGAGCAATTACGGCCTCTACAATATCCTGAGACGAGCTAACAATAGATCAAATCTGATTAAATTCCACAAAATTATCAAAAACTTTGTTTCATTATCTTTCAAAAAAGGAGTTATTGTTGTCTGTCACAGAATGTGAATAGTGCCAGGAGCTCCTCTACCTTCCGCAACCAGTGGCTAATAATGCATTTCACCATAGTTGCCTTCCAACCCCTTCTTCGATAACCTATTAGCTACAACATTCTTCTGTCTGAAAACATGATGAAAGGAGATCACAGCAAAATATTTCTTTAGTATTTCAACTCTCTCCAACTAGTGTGCTATCGAACCCAATCTAATGGAAACTTTATTGTTCAGATGATTGATTAACACTTTGGAGTCCCCACAGAACTATTTTTGATGGTATTTCGAGTAATCCAAAGAACACTGCCTTCCAAATCATCTGCTCATTGAAACATTTAAAGATCAAACAAAGGCCTCCGTCGGATTTATCGAGCCGGTTTTTCCCTCATGAGATCAATTATCCTGTTGGTTTCTTTGATGGAGCATCGCAACACTCAATTTGTCGCTGCGGGGCTTGGCTACTGATTTCTCTGGAATGCCATTATAAAATTTACTGGAAAGGAGGTACAGGTACAAACATGAAGGCAGAAGTTCTCGCCCTCTGGGGGCTCCTTTGGTTTGCCAACCAATTGTACATAAAAAAAGAACACCTTACTAGTCAAAATGTTTATAATAAATAATGGAAGTTGTGCTAGGTTCCATGGACACTTTTTGTTGCTTTCACTTCTCACCCTCTCTCTTGAGTTTTTTTTGTAATTTGATGGGACCAAACCATGCCCAAACCAAATAATTTACATCTCATGAGATATTTTAAAATGAGTATCTAAAACAAAAATGATGTTAGATATTTAAAAATTCATAAAAGAAATTAAATTTTGTTGAATTTAAATTTTTTATTGTTAAACAATTATTAAAATAAAAAAAAACATTTAGAAAATGTATATCAATTCAGTCTCTGAATTTATATTTATATTTAAATTTTATAAAAAGAAAAGTTTAAAATAATAAACATTTGTTAAAAAAAATTATTATACAATTTTCCAAACTTTTATTTATTGTTATGAGTTTAAAGGTTTGTTCATTTTTGTAAAAATATTATGGAAAATTAATATTAAATAAATATTAAATTTATAAAAGAAAATATAGTAAATCAATATTAAAATTTAAATTATTCACTAAATATACATTAATGGTAGAGTTTAGTTTTTATTAAATTTTTGTACATTAATTAATTTAGGTAAAGTTTAGTTTTTATTAAATTTTATATTTAAATTCTATGGAGAGAAAAGTTAAAATTCAAATCATCTGCCAAAAATAAATTTAATACCAATATTTCACTAATAAATTTAATAAATTACTACACATTTTTTAAAGAGCTTCTCGGATTATCCACAATATTAAGGAACATGTGTCGATGTTTCGAATCCCAACGGAGATCCATCATCATGACTTTTAGAATGAAGAAATTAAGAGAAATGTTTCAAACCATTAATAAAGATAAATTTCTTGTAAAGAGCCGACCAAACTTTTTGTATTTTGTATTTATACTTGTTCAAAATTTGAAGAAAAAATAATGAAATAAACACATATGTGTATATATATAAAAATTTGTTGTGAATATTAAAAAAGAACACTATAATTATTGGTTGATTTTTTACCAGGAAGTTGGAGGTGCATTTTACAGTTGTGGATTCAACTTACTGTGTGGTGCAGGAAAGGAGGCCTGCGAGAATCTGGTAGTGGCCGCCGGCCGGTATGGGTTCGAACTTGGTTGTCTACCTGGTAACCAAATACAACGTGAAGAAAGTGGCACCTACTAATATGATATATGGTCCGGAATCACGAGTTTGTTTTTTGTTTGTTTTTTTTTTTTTTTTAAATTTAATTAATTAATTTATATGTTTGAATATTTCATTGTTGAACTTATTTTATGGCAAAGGCACATGCAATATATATAATAAAATTAGTCATTGTTATTGAAAGTGTAAATTTACATTGAAGTAATAAAAGATTTGTGTAAATTAGTTTAATGGTTTTATAAATCTATTTATTTATCATGGGATGTTTATCACCAAGATTGTGTGAGGCTTTGGTTAAGCTTAGATGTCCCTTGCGAAGTTTAATTCTCCTATACTTATTTCTATTCCTCAACCCCTACTCATGGGGTTTCAACTTGTGACTTGGCAGGAACTAAACATAAAAATTCCTATTTTTAATAGAATAAATAGTCTAAACTTAAAAAGTCTTATTTTTAATAGAATAAATGTTATATAAAAACTAATTAAAAAAATGAGATATATAAAATATATGATTGCATGTATTAGTTGGATTTGACCAAGATTGGAATCTTGATTTGATAAAAATAGCAGATTAAATTAAGTTAGCTCTACTCTGACTACACCAGGAGGCACTGCATTCACAAGTCGCCCTACATTCTCATTACAGATCAAACAATATATAGCTTACATGAAAATAGGGAAGTTAGAACCAATACTTATGGAATAGGAACAAACTCCTAATCTAAGGTTTTGGTGAACCGACTCTCTATAATTAAGTTTCTCCATTATCGTCAACACTCCCCCTTAATGGAGAAAGGGTTCACAAATATTCCTAACATTTCCCTAAACATTTCAAATATAATTCTACCAAGAGTCTTAGTAAAAATGTCGGCAACATTATCACAAGTATTACAATCTTCAACATGAATTTCTTTCGACTGAACTTTCTCCCTGACGAAGTGGAACTGTGTATCAATGTGCTTAGTGTTTTTATGAAACATCTGAATATTTGCAAGTTTGATGGAGCTCTGGTTATCACATCTGATAATTTTTGCAATTTTCTATTCTTCTCCTGCATCCTGGAGAAGTCTCCTCAACTAAAATACCTCACAAGTCGCTACACACATCGCTTGGTACTCTACTTCCATGAAGTACAAGGAAATTATGTATTGCTTTTTACTGCTCCATGAAATTACCCCGGACCCAATGCTAAATGCATAGCCTATTATGGATCTCCTGTCATCTATGTTTCTAGCCCAATCGGAATCTGAAAACCCTGTCAATTTAACATCACAAGAATCAGTATATATAATTCCATAGTCTAAGGTTCCTTGTAGATACCTTAAGACGCCTTTTGCTGCAATCCAATGGCTCTCAAGTGGCTTGGACATAAACTATATCAATGCACTAACTGGATAAGACAAATTTGGTCTAGTAGTGGTTAAGTAGATTCAACTCCCAACCAAATGCTAGTACTATTTTGCATCTTCCTCCTTTGAACCATCATCACTTTGAATTTTGGTGTTATGCTGTAACGACACTGTTGCAACCTTACACTGATCCATATTAAAAAAAATTAGAAAATTCCTGACAGACTTACTCAGTGCTAGAAAATTTTGTCCTGAATCTCTCTAGATCTCTAGACCCAAACAGTAGCAAAGCTCACCGAGGTATTTCATCTCAAACATTTGTGACATCTGCTGTTTAATTTCTTCAATGAGTTTATCTGCATTTCCTGTAATGATGAGATCATCTACATATAAAGAAATGAAAACAATTTGCCCATTTTCATCAAACACAATATAGAGATTGGGGTCATTTTTGCTTCTCTTATAGTTGTGTTGCTAGAAAAATGAATCAATTTTATCATACCATGATCTGGGAGCCTTTTTTAGTCCATATAAATCTTTCTTTAATTTACAGACTAAATTTTCTTTTCCATGTTTAAAAAATCCCTCAGGTCGCTCTAAATAAACTTCCTCTTTCAACTCCCCATTTAAGAAAACATATTTAACATCTAGCTGGTGCATCATCCAATGATATTTAGTAGCTAAGGCAATTAACATTCTGATTGTATTAAGTTTAGCTACGAGGGCGAAGGTTTCCTCATAGTCTATACCTTCTTTTTCTGAATACCCCTTTGAAACTAGCCTAGCTTTGTATTTATCTATGCTCCCATCTACTTTAAATTTGGGCTTGTATAGCCATTTGCAACCTATGGTTTGTTCGTCCTCAGGTAATTCAACTAACTCCCAATTTTTGTTTTTAAGAATTGATTCATGTTCCTCTTCCATGGCTTCCCTCCATTCAGTATATTGACTCGCTTATTTATAACTAGAGGGTTCAACAACATTTAACATCCTAGTTATAAAAGCATTCTCCCTATATCTTACTGGAAGTTGTGTTTTCCTACCTAATCTCCTAAGTGTTGGAGTGGCATCCAACTTGTTATGATTATCCCTTCTTCATTTTTTTGATGTTGCTCACTGTTTTCTCCTATTTCACCACTCCCTTCTTCCACCAACAATGGAATGTCCCATTCATCATTGTTGTTACATTGTTTCCATCATAAACCTTTTCATGAAAAACTACATCTCTACTCTCAAAAACTTTATGAGTAGAGGGATCAAATAATTTGTAAGTTTTAAATTCAATACAATACCCAACAAAAGCGCATTTGATGGCCTTTGAATCCAGTTTCTTTCTATCCTCATTTGGTACATGGGAAAAGGCTTTGGATCCAAAAATTCATAAGTGTTTTACTACAGGTTTATATCTTAATAAAGCTTCAAAGGATTTTTAAATTCAAGACTCTTTGTAGGACTCCTGTTTTTCAAATACACTGCAGTATTTATCGCTTTAGCCAAAATCCATTAGAAATATTCTTACCATTTAGCATACTGCGAGCACACTCCACGAGGGTTTTGTTTCTCCTTTCCGCAACCCCGTTTTGTTGAGGAGTGTGGGGTACTGTAAATTGCTGCAGTATTCCATGGAATTTGCAATATTTGTTGAAATCAGCCTTCTTGTACTCTCCTCCTTGATCCGAGTGGAGAATATTGATGAATTTACCTATCTTCTTCTCAATCATGCTTCTGAACTGCTTGAAATATTAAAAAGTATGACTCTTTCTGCTGAGAAAATATACACACGTAAATCTTGTACAACCATCAACAAATAATAGAAAATAATAATCACCTCCCAATCATCTTGACTACATTGGTCCATATAAATTAGTGTGGACTAACTCTAGTATATCTCTCTATTTTCTATTAACATTAATAGGAAAATCATCCATGTGCATCTTTCCAAGAGAACATGCTTCACAATCAACATGAATATTCTTTAAATCATGAAGACCAGTGACCATACCTATTTTCTGAAGTAACAACAAATCTTTGAAATTAATATGGCCAAATCTTTGATGCCATAAATCTTATGTTCTCATACCTGATGATGTCAAAGCTTGATGTGGTGCACTTCTCACATTCAACTTGTACAGACCGCCCACATGAATGCTGGTTGCAATGGTCTTCATACTATCCAAAAAATATTTTACAACATAATATGATTAATAAAATTCTACCTTAAGGTTCTGATTCGTTATCATTGACAAAAAAATCATATTCTTATTAATTTCGAGTACATACATCACGTTTTGAATGTGCCTAATATTTCCATCAGGAAAAATTATAGGAGCATTATCGTGTCCTTTGATTGGGTATCCTTTGTCGTCCCCAAGGTATATTTTTGCTCTAGTGTTGGTTTCCTTCAATTCTTCAATCCATTGTCTTTTACCTGTCATGTGGGTGGATGGTCCTGAATCCACATACCATGTATCTACTTCATCCTTCTCATTAGAGTCAACCATAAACAGTCTGAGATCCTGGTTATGGTTATCATCTACAAATTGACCTGCATGTCTCTTGTATCTTTTCTGACCTTCATCAAACTTCTTCTTTCGACAATGTTTAGCCATATGGCCACTTTTTCCACAATAGAAATTTTTTAATGGTGGATCATTCTTATTTGGTGACATACCTTGATATGGATTCGGCCTTTTCTGTGTTGTACCTCCACCTCTCTGTCCTTCATTTGATTTCCCCCTGAAGGGATTCTTTTTCGCCATTAAAGCTAGATCTAAATTATGGGGTTTCAAGGCTATCTGCTTTCCTCCTCTTGCATGAGAATCCTTGTCAATTCTTCGAATTTGGGGGCTTTATATCTCGCATTCAAGCCTATTATAAACATTTGATAGTCTTTAGTCATACCATTCATAGTAATTGTTACCAAATCAATATTGCTTAAAACCTGTCCTATGTCGCCAAGCTTGTCTTTAAGGTCCTTGATGCGTGAGATGAACGCAGCTACTGTTTCACTCTCCTCCATTTTGATGGAGAGAATCTTGCTTTTTAGGAACAATAGGTGATTTGTATTTATGATTTCGTACAGATATTTGAGTGTTTTCCAGATTTCGTTCGTTGACTTGCAATATCTGATGTGAGGGATGATGCAGTCTTTCACTGCCATCTTCAACATCATTTTTGCCTTGTTCTCCATCTTCTCCCACTCTTGTACTGTCGTAGCTGTTGCACCTGTTGCAATTGTAGGTTTCACTTCATCGCCATTCATGATCCCCCATGCATTATTCCCTTCCAGCATAGTCTGTAACTTGAATTTCAAATTAGAATAATTGGAACCATCGAGCTTGTTGCTATCATTCAAGTATAATTCAATTAGATTATTCGTCTTGACACTTAAAAAAATGACCTCCAACAATTGAAAAAAACCGGATCTACAAATAGATATTACTTCAGATCTAGAAAAAACAACAATATAAAGAAACAGATCTACCTGATCTTTGACCACTCTGGCAGGTTTCTTTATGCACTGTACCATCGGCTCATGGGCTCCTCTGCCACGACCTCTTCTATTGCAAGCTCATGCGATCTTCTGTCACAGATCACACTTGTAGTGATCCTCACACTTTACTAGTGATCTGCTACGGCCTTTGTTGTCTCAACTCACTGGCTCCTCTGGCATGATCTCACTGGATCTACAGGCACAAGCTCTCTGGGTCAACATGCAGAAGCTCTCTGGCTTTAATCGATGATCCGCATCACAAGAACTCTGGCTCCACGATGCTCCACAACACGATCTCTCTGGCTCCTTCAACATGAGCTCTCCGGCTCCTCCAACACGAGAAATCTGGCTCCTTAAATTTGAGCACACTGTCTCTTCTTTCACGAGCTCTCTCACTCAATCAACGCACTATAATCATCCAGATTCTGCATTGGTCACGCTAGGAAAAATCCCTGCAAGGAAAATAGAGATCAATGTTGGTTTTCCAAGCCTTTCCGCACTAATTTCACAGATCAGTGTTGTTCACTGGCACGTGTCCGCGTTGATCTATGCATCTGTGCCTCCCACGAATGTGTTGATCGGCTTTTCCTCCAAAAAAAAAAAAACCTCACTAAGGCCACCCTTAGGTCATCAGGGGCTTCTCTTCTGCTGCCTGGATACTCACAGTGATCAAAGCACTTTGCCTTTTATTTGACCCTGAAGCTCTGATACTATGATAAAAATGATAGATTAAATTAATGAAAGAAATACTTGTTAGATCTACTCTAAGATACTGCACTAGGAGGGAATGTGTTTGCAAGTTGCTCTATATTCTCATTACAAATCAAAAAAATATATAGCTTACATGAAAATAGGGAAGTTATAACCAAAACCTATGGAATAGGAGGAAACTCCTAATCTAACGTACTGGTGAACCGACTCTCTCTAATTAAGTTTCTCAATTATCTTCAACACGATTTGGTCTATGCTAGGGATGTGTATGTTTATTTCCTCTATATTTCTCTCCTTGCAATGTCCATGATTTGGTCTATGCTAGGGACGTGTATGTTTATTTCCTCCATATTTCTCTCCTTGCAATGCCCATCAATCAAAGTATATTATATAACAAAATTAGGCTTGATGCCTTTGTGCAGAATCTCGTCATAAAGCATAAGGGTTTCCTTCATATTATCCCTTTTGCAATATCCATCTATCATATCATTGTATGTAAATAGATTAGGAGGCACATGAAGAGCTTGCATTGTTATAATAGGGAACACGCATGCTTGATGCATACTTGAGCCACTCGTAGCATCTTTCATCTTGTTTTAGTTTTTCCATAATTAGAGTAAGTTCTTTTCTCGTGAGTTGTCATTTTCAGAATTGGTAAAGTGAATTACTAATGAAATATTCCTTGTTTAGGATAGGTCATGGACTGCTAAAATATTACGTCTTCCATTCATGGATGCTTTACTCTTTGAGGCTATAATCTAGGAAATTTTGGGTGCATATCAAGGCACTTTTCCCAAGACTATTTTTAGGTTAACTTAATTTGTTTAAACCACAACCCCACATCTACAAAGAAGGAAACATAGGTGAGGTTTTTCATACTCAATGAGTGAGTGACCACGTTTAGAGTTTAAATTGTAGCATTGTATTTTTTGTTCTTCAGTTAATAAAACAAACATGATTTTGAGTGTTGTAGAAGTACATTACAAGATCAGTTGACTCTATGTGGATTTTATACATGGTATCAGATCAGGAATAGCTATAGAAGATAAGAAATGGATTTTTTTTTGAATAGGTGAATCGAATTTCCAGATTTATTCTTCAAGACAGGAAACAGATCAAGATGTTTTTCACTTACTTGAGAATCGAATATTCCCTTGAGGGAAATTAAAATTACATAGAATGGATGGATAGGATGGAGGTAGTGCTAGAGGACAACAGACTAAAGGAATTCATAAATAGTGATATTCCCCAATGCGCAACATCAGATGCTCAAATTCTTGATGCGTGTAAGAAGAATGTAACAAAAGCGAGAAGGATTATGTTACAAGGAGTTCGAGATCATATTGTCTCGAACCTCCATGGAAAGGAAACTCCATATGCTATGTGGAATACCTTAAAAAATATGTTTCAGAATAAAAGCAAGCACAGGAAGTTGGCACTAAAGGATAGTCTCAGAAATATCAAGATGGAGGAGGGCGATACGATACCAAAATAATTGACGAATTTCACTCAATGTTGAGATGAGCTTGGTAGTGTTGGTGTGAAAGTAGCCTAGGATGATTTGGTGAGCCTAGTACTTCTAGGCCTTCCCAAGAGCTGGCATATCTACTGAGAATCAGTTAATGGGAGGGAGAAGTTACCAAAGTGGGAACAATTATGGTCCGACTTGGTACAAGAAGAGATAAGGCGGAGCACCAGGGGCGGGATATCTTCCAAAGAAAAAGAATAATATTTTGCATTTGTCAGAAAAGGAAAGAAATTTAAGGGAAATACTTCCCAAAGTGAAGAAGGAAAGAGGGACTTGTCCAAGATCAAGTGTTTTCACTGTCACAAGTATGGGCACTATGCCACAAAATTTCCATAGGAGGTAATCAAGAAGGAGCATGTGGTTGCAGCCGCAAGTGAAGCTTTAGCTTCTCAATTCGAGCTTGATTTTACTCTCATTGCATGCATGGCCAACACTATAACGGGATGCATGTGGTATCTCAACAACAATGCATTTTTATATATGACGAGGAATAGAGATCTCTTCAGTGACTTGGAGGGGAAGGACCTCTAGCATAAAATAGAGTTTGGAGATGGCAAGAGGTATAGCGTGATAAACATAGGTACAATTACCTTTCAGAGGGATTTTGGCTCCCTTATCATACTGGCAGATTTTTTTTTGTTCCAAGACTAAAGAAGAATCTTGTTTCCACAGTGGTATTGCAAGATAGTCGGTATGATGCGATATTTAGAAAAGGAAAGGTTTTCCTTAGAAACATCGCCACGGGACAGGTGTAACATATCGGTGTGCGAGCTAAGAACCTATATGCTTTTGAGGTCAAAGATGCATGCAAATATTTGAGGAGGAAAGAAAAGGTGAGAGACTTGGTGGTTGAGAGGGAGCATAAATTACCTCTCAACATGTAGCCTCATAAGGTTGTGGAGCAACCACAATTGGGGAATTAGAGAGGAGATTGAGTGGATGTATCCACTCAAGTAGAGACCTCCAGTAGGGGGGAATTTCAAGCCAGGTGGGCAGAGGGAGCACATGCAGCCATACCTCCAGGTGAGAGGTGGGGTGATGTAAAGTCATAACCTCAAGAGAAGAAATTTTGGCATGATCCATAGAGATGTCTTGTTTCATGGATCATTACCTTGCTACGGGATCCCACAGTAAACAATAGCAAGATGGATCCATCATGATTGATGCAGTCATATGTCAAAGTGAAAAATGTCAGATATTGAAGCGTAAATCAGAGTTGGAAGTAGTGCAGATGGCACAGATGTAGAGTCAGCAACAACGTAGAGTTTTCATTAGACAGTGCAACAACTAGTCGTAGTTAGAGACTCTAGAGAAATATGCATCATATTGATTCAGTTTGGATGTTTTTCAGTTTCAGAAGTTGCATTAGAAAACAACACTAGAGAAGTGTTGCATGCAGAATATTCCAAAGTACGGGATCAAGATATAATTGAATTCCTTTCTTATTGAGAGGGAGTGTTGAACATTAAAACAATAAATATTGAAAATGGCACCCATGAGGCTTCTAATTTAATTTTCCCTTAATTAAATTAGAAGTAAATTGTAATTCCACATATTATGACAAATTGTTCGAGTTAACTGAGTTAATAAGGCTTTGTTATCTCAATTAATTTGAGTTGAGGGTCAAACTAGAGGCATATAGGGTGTCTCCTATTTTTAGGAGCCCTGGTCGAGTTATTTGTGGGTTGTAATTAGTCAATTCAAGTATTTGAGTTAAAATCAGTTTAACTAGTTCTAAATGATGGAGAAACTAGTGAGAGATCTAGTGAATTAAATCTGATTTAATTCACATTCAGTGATCAATCAGATAATTGATAATTCACTATAAATAGTTGTTGCATATTAGTTCTAAGGAAGGCCCAGTTGAGATTGGGGTTAAATTGAATATAACTATCAGTTGTATAATTATAAAATTGTTCAGTTCATGCATGAGGTCATCAGGAAGCTTTGGATTTATTGCGCAATCTATTCATGGGAATTTCCTAATTAATATGGGCTCAGTTAGCCCAGGAATGTGTAAGCAATGCTAGTCAGGAAGAGGTAAGCAAGTGGTTAGATATTGAACCAAACATACTTAGACCATAGTAAGATTAGAGTGAGATAGTCAGAGATAGTGCAGAGGTTTCTCAGGAAGGGAAATAACATTCTATTGTTTCATGTTCTTGAATTTATGCAATATACAGATAACGAGATTTTTAGTTGAGGATTTCCCTAGATACATCTTGTGTTGTATGATTGATATTTCTTTCTCTTACTTGTTTATGTGATTGTGCGATCAAAATTGGTTTCCGCAATTTGTAGAATTGATTTAGTATTTTGTTTTAGTATATTACAATATTAGTTGAATCTATGTGGATTTTCTACATTCTTATCTGTCAAATGTAGACTAAGTATTTATTTTGTCTTATTTGCTTTGTCTAAAAAAGTTCGATATGTAACTAACACAATGCTATAAAACTTTTCTCCCTGTTATATTGTTACTAATATCTTCGATCAATAATGGCATAGAATCGATCTCTTTTTTCCTAGTCATGATCATTAAATTGAAATTAGTTTAAGAAAATGAAAAAAAAAAATCTAATATATAATTAACTAAACATAGACAAAGCTACCTTTTTACTTTTGTTTCTTCCCTATTTTTTGTTCCTTTTGTTTTGTCTCTTTTCATATATGTTTTTGTAATAATGATCATCGTCATCTCTACTTAGTCATCCATGTCCACTGTCACAACATTAGAATCCGATTGTTTTTGCATGTTCACAAATAATAAATTAAAATCACTGCTTAAAAAGACATTATAATTGATACTTAAGTAAGAAATGACTAATGAAGACATACAAAGATAACACAAAGTCATTGTTAATGTATATTCTAATATTAGGTTCATAGTTGTCAAATATAATTTGATTTATATCCATATAGGTTGATACGGATTCTCTTAGCTACCAGAATTAACCAAGATCTTTTACTTTTTTGATTTTAGCAGAATTGTTTGTGAAATAGTATGAAAAAAACACATCTACATATTTTAAAGAATAGGAAACATAAATGCAATCATCAAATCAAAGAACACACACAAATTGATAAAGAAGTTCTCTCAGTGTGAGTTACGTCTCTGAAACCTACTCAAACTGGAGATGTATCTTTCATTAATATTCAACGAAATCAAATTGCATGAATGCACAAAAGGCACCTTGTACATCTACTTTCAAAGATGGCCTAAAAATGCACACCTCTGCAAAATAAATCGACTGCATTTTTAAATTCCTAGCGCAAAATCGTGTTAAATGATTGTAAACTCGACCCCTTTCAGCTTCGGTCAAAATTTGGACCCTCGAGAATCTCAAATATTACCCAAATATTCCGTGATGATGGTTGACTAGAATTTTGTTGCTCATATGACAAATCTAACTTCACCACTGTGCTCCCTGTGAAAAACTGAGTAAAATCAAAATAAAGTTGGCATGGTTCAGAAAATGTGAAGATGTGGCCTCTAGGAAATATCCAAGATTCCTCAAGATACCATAAATATTTTTTGTTGCAGGTTCACTAAAATTCTACTTCTCAGAGGAGGAAAATGATTACACCATCATGTTCCCTGCGACAAACTTGGAAGATTGAGTATAAACTTGGCATAATTTTGTCATTGTGAAAATTTGGCCCCAAGGTAAACTTTTAGATTCCTCATGATTCCCAAAAGGTTCCTCTCTGCAAGTGGACTGAATATATGTTGCTCAGATGAAGAAACTAATTACACCATTACGTTCCCTACGAAATTCTGAGAAGAATGAGTATAAACTAGGCATAATTTTGTCACTATGAAAAATTGACCACAAGGAAATATTTTAGATTCCTCTTTGTAAGTTGACTGAAGATCTGTTGTTCAGATGAGGAAACTTCTTACACCATTGCATTCCCCGTGAAATTATGATTAATTTGAGTATAAACTCGGTATAATTCTAACACTGTGAAAATTTGGCTCCAAGGGAATGTTTAGGTTCTTGGAATATTCCCTTGCGTCAGAGTTCTGCTCCTCTGTTTATGTGCCTACTCAGGGTTCCACCTCTGCATTGGGATTCATGTCTCTATTCCCTTGTGGTTCAATGAAAAATATGAGTTTAAATAAAAAAAACCTTAGCATTAATTTTTAAGCATGCCTTCTTGGCAGAATGGTTAACCGTATTAATTTGTTTGTTCCTTGGCCAATTTAAATGATTTTTGGTTTTTTATTTTTTTTAAATATGGACAAAATTCGTTGGCTGAAATTTTGGTGTCACCAGAAAAATTAAGTAGGCAACAATTTTTCCAGCTCCGACTGTCGAAAACCGTTGCAGCAAAGTGCCAAATTGTTGCTTCATTAATATCTGCCAAATTTAGCGCCTCTGGTAGATTTTTCCAGGCTTCCAAATTTAGTTGGAGCTCTGCTAACTTTAGCCAAGGGGCCTAGTTGACCAAAACTTTGATTGGCCATAACTTTCTCATACGATGTCGGATCGAGGTGTCGTTTGCGTCATTGGAAATATTGTGACGAACTCTTCGATATGAAATTGGTTTCATGGAAATAAAAGAGATTTAATTTTTGAGCATTTTTTTAGTCCTCTTTGATCACTGAGCATTTTTGGAGCTACCTGGATCATACGTAAAATACTAAATAGATTTTAGTTTCAACAAATACAAATGTTTTATAGAAATATTGAGAGCACCTTTTTCCTTATAATTTTTGTCCTCGATTTAAATCTCTAAGTGTTATATGTTTCCTAAAAATTGACACAACCTTATTTTTAGTTAGAGTACATGAAAAATATAACAAAAAAAAAAAACAAAGAGTTGTATAATGTAAAAATAATCAAATGAAAATAAATAGAACATAAATGCACCTCTTAGAAAATTTATCATTGTCTTTAATTGAATATGTTAGACACATCCACTCATGTGGAACGTAATTGGAGGTTATCTTATCTATATACTATTCTAACTACTCATATAAAAAAATGGAAAAAGAAATATGACATATATAACAATGCAACAAGTGTATGAAATCGAAAATGTCTACTGATGCCTATATTTATATTTCCAATTCCATTTACATAAAAAAAATAACAACGAGAACTAACGGGGTTGCAAGTCTCTTACATAAGCAAGAGTGGGGGCTAACTGTTACACAACATTTTTTCACCATCCCTAAAATCCCCATCCCGCACATTGGAGGACCATTTCTGTGACTAATAAGAAGTGTCATGCCTTGCAAAGACCATCATTGCATCCCTTGCCATGAGGACAACATTCCTCCTGTTGACAATTCCTTGAGTAGATCATCAGAAACACATTTTTTTGGGTTGGCGCTGGTAGACCGTTATGCCCTCGCGCCAATGAGGAAGATTAACACTGGGCCCTGCACCAATTGGCGCTCTGTCCCAGTGAGTTACCCCCGCCAAGCTATTTTTGGAATGTTTTTTAAGTATAGAGGCGAAGTTTCCATGCTAACAACTTCGTGGGTGAGTCAGCTTGGGTGGTTCGACTGAATAACCACGAACACCCTCCTTTGGCCTCTTGTTTCCACCTTTTGGGGAAACCTCCCAAAGGACAAGGCCTCCCTTCCACCATTATAGGGATCCAAACCTCCTCCTCTCTCTCTATAAATAAATCTCTCTCTCATTGATACACTAGCTGAATAGCTAAATAACTGAAGAGGAATTGCTGAACATTTTGTTGGTGAGATAGAGAAGAGAAAGAGACCTTTTTCGACAGAGAGCTTAGGATTGTGTCCTTGCCTCATCCCAATTCCCCAACGAACCTTCGAGACGCACTTCGACTGAACCCGCTGAAGGAGGCTCGACGTTAAGGCTCCGGTTGTAATATCTTTCTTTCTATTTATATAAACATGACTAATGTCTGGTTCCCATCTTGTGTTAATAAGGTTTATTTTACGCAATATGTTTAATCTTCCTTGACTGATTAGATAGTTATGAATGCATTAATTATTGTCTTGTATGTTTTGTTTGTCCTTTGATCTTTGTGCAGGTATCCGAGTACCATTGCCGAAGGACCGCGACCTGTCAGGATAGAGATCAAGAGGCTGCCACTGCTACAGATGCGACAATTGCGTTGGACTACAGGTAGGACAATCTATCCCAACTTATTTCATTCGTTAACTAGGAACCTACACATTAGCTTGTTCCCTTGTTGCTAGACTCACTTTAGGGCTAGAGGGATCGTCTCTATCCGCAGAGAGGATTTACCTACACAACAAGTTGGTGACTCCACTGGGGATCAGTGTGAGTTTGTTGTCTCGTTGCTCATTTGAAATTTTCCTTGTCGAGTCGACTTCGGTCATTTGATAGTTTTTCTGTCTTGTTTGGCTTTCTTGACTGTTTGGAATCCTCCTGTTCAGTTCCAGAGTATCAAGATTGACCTCTGCTCACTGGTTTTTCCTTCTCCCCTAGTTTTCTATCTTGGCACATTTTTGCTTTGAACAGTTGCACTAGTTGGCACTTGTTTCTTTTGTTGCAATAGCACCAACCCCTGTTTGGCACGGATTACCGCTTGACAGTCGCGCCGAATCCTGTAGGATTTGGTTTGACCCTCTTGATGAGTTTTGGGTCAGTTGTTCTTAACTCTAGGTTGTTTCTTTGATTTGCAATTGGTCTTTTGGAATTGTTGTGATTGTTGTAGGCTTGCTCTTCTCAGCTGTTTATCTATTCTCTCATTGGTGAAGTTCGTAGCCCTAGGGTTTCTAGGTGTCTTTCGCTCACTTAGCCTTCTGATTGAAGTTCGAGTCTTTTTTAATTTTGTCAATTCGATTCCCTGATCGATTGTGTTAGTCTTCTTGATCCTTTTTGTCTTCGATTTGTTGAATGATCACTTCGGTTTCCATTTGACTCTCTGTCTCGTCACTTCGAGCATAGATCACATTGCTCGTTTGGGTCATTTTGAAAGCTTTATGTTTGTTTGAAAGAGTGCATCACTGGTTTGAGTGTGTTTTTATGTCTGTATTGATTTTGAATTATTCATTTTAGATCTCTACATTTGTAGTGCTCAAAACTAGTGTTCGCTTTGCTTTTTAATTTAATAGTGCATCGTGTGATTCATTCATTCAAAAAACAAAACAAAAAAATCATTCTTTCATTTGCATCAGAAATGAAAAGTTATTTTTCATAACTAGCGCTTAATGAACTAGGAAAGAGTTTTTCGTTTTTCGTTTGGTTGTATTAGATGCATTAGAGAGCTTCATCGCATGATTTAATTGTTTGCTACTTTGTTAAAGATATCTGTCCTTCTCTTAGTTAGCATTCATCGAACAAAATGGTGTTCTTTTGCATCTAGTGTGAATTTAGGAAATTCGAGATCAAATTCGGTAGGGCCTTGAAACTGAAACATTAATTCAAGGTCAACTTTAAATTTAATTCAATCAATCTAAGGAAGCATTGGAACCTAACACAAATTTTTTTAGAGGTCTAGGCTAGTGACGTGTTCCGGCGTCGTGAAACCTAGTAGCTGTTGTTCGCCACCTGGCTTTGGACAACACTAGTATAGACTTGTGCTCCCCGTACCATCGCGTATATAAAGGGAGACCCTCATTTCTCTTTCATTTGATCACCAAGGTGTATATGGCAGTTCACAGAAACTTGGTACACCCTCTTGCTTAAATTACCTGAGTAGTCATTTCGGTCTTTTTCGTGACTCTCTAAAAAGTGAAAAGATCATTGAGCGCTTGTCCTTTCATGCTCGTTTCAACCTGAAAGTGACAGAGTCACCTTTTTCCTGTTTCTCAACTCCTAAAATATGAAACATCAGAGTTTTGTTTCAGTGTCTTAAAATATTAACTTTCCACGAAATATTCTTGGTTAAAGTTATCTTCCTTAGTGTTTTATTTTACGGTTGTTTCCAATGGCAACGTTTTCGGAGTTTACCAACCAAGGAATCCCTGCCGAAGGGAATCCTGACCATTTTATTTCTTTTGGAAATGTTGGTGCTCCTTATATGGAAACATTATCCCTGCCTGGGTTAACTGTAGGGTTGCCTGTTTGGTTATTCTCGACCTCGGTGGTCTCAAGTGTTCCGCCTCCTATACAACCACCCCCCACCCACCTGGACAACATCATGTTGACTCTAAGGTGGACCTCTCCCCTTCTTCACCTATTTCTTCATCCTCCTCTTCTACTTCGCCTAGTGAAATTCTGGATTCTAGTAACCAGGTGGCTAAGAAGAAGAAGAAGAAGACAAAGAAGAATAAGTTAGGTAAGAGAGAGGCCAACTCTGCAGCTATCTTGCCTCAGACACCTTCCATTGATAAACCATCCAACCTTCCATGAAAATTAAAATTCCCTTGCATTTTGTGCAAAGGTGACCACCTTCTTCGAGACTGCCCTGGTATCCCCAAGGTGCTTGAAGTATGGTCTGACGGTCGTCCGCCATTTCCTTTAGTTTTCGGAAGTCATATTGGTGGCACGTCTTCGACTAGCCATGCTAAGTCTGATAAGAAACAGGGTAATATTACTAATCCCTGTAAGTTGTGTGAAGGGAATCATCCCATTCACCTTTGTCCGTCCATGGATGAAGCCACGAGAGTGTTGGACAACCCTATGGTTTCTGCACCCTGCCTTCCAGTTGGTTACCAGAAACTTTCTTTGAGTCCTCCACTGGTTGATTCCACGATTGGTCAAAGAACATCCTTGGTCGATCCCATTCCCCCAGGAATTCAAATTCACGAATCTGTTCCCAACCAAACATTGGTCGCGAGATTGATTGATCTGATCCCGCCGAGGGTTCATCAGGTATTTTCTGTCAAGAGTGGATCTCATCCCCCTCACGTTATTCTTGTTTCTTCAGATTCCTCGAACTTGGAGAAAGCTCCTCCCGTTCCTGTGACTCAAGAAGCTGCTCTTCCTATTCCCATGTCTATGGTCCAGGAAGATGCTCCTCTTGCTCCAATAACACTAGGGGATGACCATCTCTGTTCGAAGGTAACTCCTACAAGTAGTTTGGTCGCTTCCTTTGATTGGAGTCGATTTGCAGGGTACCGCCTTCCTTCTTATGTGCCTTTTGAGATTGCGGTACAGATCTTCAATATGCTCATACCTAGCACTATTATAGATGAAGGTGTGTCTGTTAGTATTATGTCTTCGACTACTTCGCAAGATTTTGGTTCTCCATCGCTTGTACTTGTTACACAGAATCTGTTGGAATTTAACAGAGGAACGAGTCAACCGTTAGGGATCCTTTTGAAGTTGACTGTCACTTTGGGAGGGAAAACCATCCATATGGACATGATGGTTGTTCTAGGCCCCTTGGATTTTAATTTACTCTTGGAGTGTGACTATGCTTATGCCATGGGTGCACTTGTCTCTTCCCTCTTTCGTGTGATTTGTTTTCCACATGAAGGGCAGATTGTGACCATTGATCAGTTTTCATTCTTTGGTCCTGAGGTGCCAACTGGCCCGCCATCGTCTTTGCCGAATTTTTATTCGCCAGTTGTATCTTCCCCGCCACAGGTTAATTATGTGGCCACTTTCTCGTTACCTTCATCCAGTGATAGTGCCATCACGTACCATCTACTGCGGGCATTCGATCACAATTTCCAAGATGTTGTTCTCCCATTAGATGTGAACCTCTTGGAAGCCATGACCTCTTATTCCTTATGATGAAAGGTGGTTGGAGCATGGTTCATTTTCTTGTGTCAATCTCCTTAAAAAATGAAACAAGGTAGCCCGAGCAGAGTCCCTTTTCTTGTGTCAAGCTCATTGAAAAATGAAACAAGGTGTTATGAGGATAGTTCGTATTATCTGTCAACCTTGTTAAAAAATGAATTAAGTCATGAGGATAGTTCTTTTGATGTGTCAACCTCGTTAAAACAATGAAACATGCTTTGTTCAATTCGAGTCTTTGATCATATCTTGTAAGATCTCAGTCGAGTCTTTCTATGATCTCGTAATTTGAACCTTCACTCCATCCGCTTTTCATTTATTTCCGTTGGACTGAAGCTTGAGGGGCATATACCTCGAATTGAGTCACCATGCTGGAGGCATGCCCATTTTTCAAGCATAGTTTACCTTTGTTTCGAGCTTGTGTAAAAATGAAACCAATTTCAAGCATAGTTTACTTCTATTTTCGAGCTTGCATAAAAATGAAATATTTTGGCTTGGTGTTCTTTGTGAACATTTTCCTTTCTTTTGGGTCATTATTTATTATGCAGAATATTTAACTGATACATTAGCTAACATTGTATTAGATAGACATTTGTGTAATTTGTAAAAATCATCATCACATGACAAGATCCATATAGGAAAATAGATGTATATATATGTATATCGAATGTTTGCATTAGTGTGCAACACTGTTACTGATGAAATAGGTAACCACACTGTTACCTACTTTTTTTTGGGTAGCATAAAAAGCACCCGATTTTGAAAAGTGGTGATGCAGAATCACCCCCTTTTTTTGTGCACATTTTTGACACTCTAATATTTTTATTTATGAAGTATGAATATTTGTTTTAAAATGTTAGTGATTTTCATACTAATTTTGAAACGTATTGATGCAGCATCAACTTTTTTTTTTTTAGAGCGGTGATTTTCATGCTAATTTTGAAACGTATTGATGCAGCATCAACTCTTTTTTTTTAGAGTGGTGATTTTCATGTTGGTAATAAAACACAAAACTTAGACAAATATATATATATATATATATATATATATATATATATATATATTATATATATATATATATATATAAACAATAAAAAAACCAATAAAAATGTAAAAAATAACAAAATTAACTTGTTTAAAAAAAAAAAAAATCGAAAATTATATTAAAAGAAATGACAAAATTTGAAAAAAAAACATAATTTAAAGAAAAAAAACAAAAATTAACCAAATTTAAAAAAAAAAAAAAAACATCAAAAACATTTTTTTCTAAGTTATTAAAAAAAACCATATAATTAAAAAAAAAAAAATTTAAATAGAAAATTTAAAAATAATTAAAATTTAGATAAAAAAAAAATAAAATACAAAAAAGAAAAAATTAACAAAAAAAAAACAAATTAAAAAAAAAACAAAATTTAAAATTGAAAAAGAAAATTAAAGTAAAAGAATTAAAATAAAAAAAACTATCATTAAAAAACAAAAAATGAAAAAAACCACGTGCAAATAATTAAAAAACAAATATCCATAAATTTACTGTTTTTTTTTTAAATGAAACAATTTATAAATTTTAAAACTGAAAAACAAAATAAACTAAAAGATTTAAAAAAAAATTAAATTAAATTAAAATTTAATAAATTTAATAAATAAATTTTAAATTTTAAAAAATAATTAATCTAAAATATTAAATTAAAATAAAAAATGAAAAATAAAAAATTTGAATTAATTTTTTTTTTTAATTTTTTGAAATAGTAAAAAAAAATTAAAAAAAATTAAAAAGAAAAAAGAAAAAAAATCAAATTAAAAAAAAATATATATATATATAAAAAGAAAAAAGAAAAAAAAGGGTTACGAATTAAAAAATATTTAAAAAAAAAAGAAAAAGAAAAAGAATTTTTTTATCGTGGTGACGCCGCCAATTAGCCTCTTTCTGCGGGAGGCTAATTCTGGGAATCACCCTCCCGCTCTCCTGCCGCAGGAGACCGATTCCCGAAATCGCCCTCCCGCGGCTGGAGTCCGATTCCCGAATCCCCCTCTTGCCGTGGGAGGCCAATTCTCGGAATCGCCCTCCCGCTGCGGGAGGTCGATTCCCAGAATTGGCCTCCGCACCACTTGGGCAGGAGGCCGATTGGCAGCGCCACCACGATCAATTTTTTTTTTTTTTTTTTTTTTTTAATTTTTAATATATATATATATATTAAAAATTAAAAAAAAAAAATGATCGCGGTGGCGCTGCCAATCGGCCTCCTGCCCAAGTGGCGCAGAGGCTTTAAAATTATTATTTTTTAATTTAATTTTTATATTTGAAATTTAATTTTTTTTGTTTTTATTTTAAATTTTTTTTGTTTTTTTGTTTTGTTTTGTTTTGTTTTTTTTAAATTTTATTCGTTTTTTTGTTTTTAAATTATTATTATTATTATTATTATTGAATTGAATTGAATTTATTTTATTTATTTATTTATTTATTTTTTTAATTTTTCCATATTTTTTTAATTATTAAATATTATGTTTAGTTTTTTCATTTAATTTTTTAAAATTTAATAAATTTCGTATCTTTTTTTAATTTAATATTTTTTTATATTTAATATTTTTTTATTATTATTATTTTAATTACATAAAATTTTTATATTTTTTCATTTCAATTAAAATTGTGTATTTAAAATTAGATTTTTTATTTTATTTTATTATTATTTATTTATTTATTTTAAATTAAACTTAATATTTTGAAATTAATTTGTTTTTTATTTAATTTATTTTTTTCAATTTTTCATTTTTAATTGATTTTAAAAGTTTTTTAACTTTTTTATTTTAACAAATTTTTATTTTTATTTTTATTTTAATATTAACATTTTATTTTAATTTAATAAAATCTAATATATATATTTTTAATTTAAGTTCATATATATATATATATATATATATATATATATATATATATATATATATATATATATATATATATATATATATATATATATATATATATATATATTTTGTTCATTTTTTATAATTTAAATTTAATTTATTTTTTAAAATTTATTTGTTTTTTTAATATATATTTTTTAAATTTAATATTTTTATTGTATTTTATTTTATTTATTTATTTAAAATTTAATTTCTATATATATATATTTTTTTTTTTTTAAATTTCTATATATTTTGAAATTTTAATCTTTAAATTTTTATTTTTAATTTTTATTTCTTAAATTTTAGGTTTTTTTTTTAATGTTTGAATTAAAATTTTTATTTTGTTTTTATTTTTATTTTTTTATTCCTATATATTTTTAAATTTTAAGCTTTATAATGTTTTTATTTTTTAAATTTTTTATTTTTTTAATGTTTGAATTTTAAAAATTAAAAATGTTATTTCTATTTTTAAAAATGTCAAAAATATGACACAATTTTTTTATTGTTTGTTATTCTATCAAGCTGGTTTTTTGTTTTGAGGTGTTTTTTCAATCCTTTTTTCAAAGCTTGATTTTGTTTTTAGCATAATTTTATAAAATGTTGAAATTTGACCTTCAAAAAAAAGCAAGTGCGTTCTGGAATACACTTTTTTTGTTTTTGGGGTGTTTTTTCATGTTTTTTGAGTCTTTTTGGGCTAGAGTTCTCGTTTTGAGGTCAGGTTACCTATTTCATCGGTAACAGTGTAGTGCATCATAAGTTCAAAAAATATGTGTGTTTCGGTTACATCCTAAGACATCATGTCTCTCAAAAAATATGTGGAAATAAAACCTAGGTGCCTACTCGGTGTGACGCTCATTATAGCATGTCATTGCCTGTACAAGCCGCCTCAGCAAGCAGTGAACTCGATTTGACACCCGTGTAGTGTGTCTCTGGTATGCACGAGGAACATCATCAAATTGCGCATAGTCTGGGATCCCACAGGAGATTCCCTCCAAGTTGTGTATGATTTCCTCCTCCTCGCCTCCCTCACCATGAGGGGAAACATCAAAGTCGCGAGGGATCCACCTCACTATCAGAGACATACTTGCAGGTCTCTCTGGGCCAACATATGCAAACACATGGATTTAATGTTATAACATGCATAACAAAAAAAATCATAATACTCATGAAAATAAAAAATGAGTCTTACCAATTACCTCATCCCAATCCTCTCCTTCTAGGAGTGGGAGGTCTGCATCACCGGTGAAATCTGTGCCAGAGTAGGGGCAATCCTCCACGACGATTAGCTATCGGTGGAGCCACTCAAAGAACTCTGGTCTCGATGACATCTGTTGACCGCCGCCTAACCTTGGCATCAAAGATGCCCAACAAGCCATATGTGGCTCCTATGTTGGTGGTGTTGGGACTATCACTTCTTGACGCTGAAAAATTGGTAGTCATTCGAGGATGAACGATACTAGAATATACCCGTAGCCAAACTTCTTCAGTTTGCCTTTCTTTCACTTTGTCAGTTGACGCTTCATGTTGATTGTCACTGCCTCTGCCTAGTTGTATAGGATCAGTGTCAGACAATCTACATCAAGAAGTAGCTGTGTATTTGTAGTTTCGTGCGGTGCTTGCGATCCTGCAGCTCGTGCAATGGTGTGCAACACTACCTCAAGTGCCAAGTCTAGAATAGTCTGGATATCCAATTTTCAGCTTCCCAATCATTTCCTTGTCCCTGGACACACCCTGTCAATCACCATACTCATGTTTTCCATTATGGGCCGGGTGCCAGTCAGGATTGGTAGTGCCCCCTCCGAGACAACCTTGTTATGAAATAAACGTCAGAAACTTCAATATCCAGTTCTTGATCATGATAATGAACTTTTCCTAACCAATGTCCCAGAAACTGATTAAGTATTGCAACAACTCTAGTTGAGCTATGAGGCATGGTGTTATGAAAAATTTCTTGAGCTCACAATATATAATAGCTTCCATGCATCTTTCGTTTCCCATGGCAAGTTAGTCTTCTTCACTATGTTCTCGTTCTTTCCATTCAATTACCATTTTACCACTTCACACCTACAAACACGTTGATAGGGATGTCATTAGGCGAATTCAAAGCTTCTGATTATTGAAATTGGGCCTATTTTCTTCCATTTTTAAGCTAAAATGGTCGTCGTGGTTGGCGCGCCCTAGTTCAAAATTTTGGGCGACTGGCGCCAGTTCGTGCCCGATACTCGAGCCAGCCGCCATGCCCTATTTTTTGCAATTTTCCCCATAAATTTATGGATTTGGGGTTGTAGGTAATGAAAGCAAAATCAAAATGTAGGGAAGGATGTTAGCTCTTACTTGAAACTGATGGATTCGAGATTGGTCTGCCGGATTGCCCGCTATCGTCGCTACAAAATCACAGTGTAAAAAGGGTAACTATTGTTCCACAAGAGGTAAAAGTGAAAAGCAATTATTTTTTACCATTTTTTGGCATTTTATAACTTTTCAAAACTCTAATTAGGTTTTAAGACATATTTTTCGATTATTTCACTGTGTTATTTCGAGAAATGGGTTTTGCGTGCGTCTCTTGTGCAGCGATGAGTTTTTAATGTAACGGCGATGAAGTAACGAGTTGTATTTTATACTTTTTCGAACTCAGTAAAAACATGAAAAATTCATTTTTGGAGTCATCTTTCAGCTCTTTTATGACTATGAAACTGAAAATTGCCGAGACTCTTGTTGTTTTGAACTCGTTAAATGGTTGCGAAACAATATCTACCCAGTATACGTTTACCCCTTTTTCAGGCTGGGATAGATTATTTATGAAAAAGGAATACCTTAGCCTATCACGACTAAGAGGTTCTCTCATACATAGTTTTCTACCTTTTCGGATTTGAGGGACTATTTACGAAAAGGGACATGCTGGAGTTTTCTTTTCCTCTTCTTTTCAATCTCTCTAAATATGAAAAGATGTTGAGTTCTTCCTTTGTCAGACTCGTTAAACCCTGATGACATCGGAAGTCATCACCATGATGTACTCGAGTTCCTCCTTCCTAGGGCTCGTAAAATGTACTAGGGTGGATTTTTCCAAAGGACAAACTTACATGAAAAGCATATGATATCCCCTTCAAGCTTGTTTTTTCAAAAATAATTGGGGTACTCGCCAAAAATGGTGGGGGAAAATTGAACCAATTTTCAGTTGTGTCGACAGTATGTCGCTCTTGAACATGACACTCATCTGCATTCGTGTCGAGTTGGGGACATCTCATTTTGTCATTTTTGCCTCCATGGGTTTAGGTAATCTACTTTGACCTCTCATATGCTATTTTCCACATCATCATGACCTCAGATCAATTGATGTCAAATACTACCAAATCCAGAATTGTGTCCCTGATATGTTCAAGTGAAGTTTTCCTTTGCAGTTTTCAACCTCCCTCTGATCCTCTGTTCGGTCCTGATTCACTATCATCATGTTCCTCTGTCTCATGTCGATGATGTGGGAAACGTTATGGCCCTCCTTCGACCGGGTCACTTCCTGTTGACTTCAGTTCATTATCCACAAAGTTGACCTAGAGACTCCCTTCTGGTACCTTGGAGCTTGCATGCCTCAATGGCAAGTTCTTCTCATTTGATGGCAGGTCCACATCATTGGCCTTCGATCAAGTGATTCTACGGGTGTTCGACACCAAATCACTGTTCACATTCCATGGATTGTACCTGTTGTACCTTGAGATCCATTGTCATTATTGGTGGTTTATCTCATGCCTCTTAACAACTTTCATCATTGGCTAGTAATCAGGTGACTTTCTTTCATGTTGGACTTCAGCTCACACATTCACATGCTTGAACTTGTACTTGTTCGGGTCAAGATGGAGCACGAGACCCTGGGTTTTGTTTGATAAGATCCAGGTTGCAAAATATTGTGGTTTATCATGACTTATTGCATGACTCTTTTGATTAGATGGCTGTGACCATACCTGAGTCTATTTGTTGATCCTTACTGTTGGATGGTTGTGTCCATACCTCAGATCTTAGTTTTATGTACTCTATTATGGATGGTTGCGCCCATGCCACATGTTCATGTATCGGAGATATCAGTTGTATTTATAATTGCAGGTCTTCTGATAGCGGTGTTTGGTTCGAATGCGTTCTCGTAAAGCATTGCACCCCTCCCTCTCTCTCGTGCCTCATGCTTTAGGGGGGCATCTGTTACTAAGGATTTTGTCACCGTCCCTGCAATTCCCATCCCGCACTTTGGAGGACCATTTCTATGACTAATAATAAGTGTCATGCCTTGGAAAGACCATCATTGTATCCCTTGCCATGAGGACAACATTCCTTCTGTTGACAATTCCTTGAGCAGACCATCAGAAACACGTGTTTTTGGGTTGGCGCTGGTAGACTATTATGGCCTCGCACCAATAAGGAATATTAACACTGGTCCCCACACCAATTGGCGATCTGTCCCAGTGAGCTACCCGCACCAAGCTGTTTTTGGAATGTTTTTTAAATATAGAGATGAAGTTTCCATGCTAACAACTTTGTGGGCGAGTCAGCTTGGTTGGTTCCACTGAATAACCACAAACACCCTCCTTTGGCTTCTTGTTTCCACCTTTTGGGGAAACCTCCTAAAGTATAAGGCCTCCCTTCTACCATTGTAGGGATCGCAACCTCCTCCTTTCCCTCTATAAATAAATCTATCTCTCTTTGATACACTAGCTAAACAGTTGAATAGTTGAAGAGGAATTTCTGAACATTTTTTTGGTGAGATAGAGCAGAGAAAGAGACCTTTGTTGAGAGAGAGCTTAGTCTTGTGTTCTCGCCTCGTCCCAAATCCCCGAAGAACCTTCGAGACGCACTTCGACTGAACCCATTGAAGGAGGCTTCAACGTCAAGGCTCCAGTTGTAATCTCTTTCTTTCTATTTATATATACATGACTAATGTCTCGTTCCCATCTTGTGTTAATATGGTTTATTTTCCGCAATATGTTTAATCTTCCTTGACTGATTAGCTAGTTATGAATGAAATTATTGTCTTTTATGTCACGTTTGTCCTTTGATCTTTTTGTAGGTATCCGAGTACCATTGCCGAAGGACTGCGACTTGTCATGACAGAGATCAAGAGGCCGCCACTGCTACATCTGCAAAAATTGTGTTGGACTATAGGTAGGACAATCTATCCCAACCTATTTCATTCGTTAACTAGGAACCTACACATTAGGTTGTTCCCTTAATGCTAGATCCACTCTAGGTCTAGAGGGATCATCTCTGTCTGCAGAGAGGATTTACCTGCACAACACTAACTATTATTATTTTCTTGTGTGGAGAAAGGGTCTGCCAGAAGTGTGGAAACAAGGATTATATTTATTGCCACACTCTAAACACTTCACCTTTCACATTAAAAGGGTAATTTGTTTGGTGTGAATGAATTTCCATTCAATCATTATTTTGCAGTGTCATTGTATAACATAGTACTTCAACTTACATTGTAGTGAAATTTCTTATTTTTACGTTTTCATTATGTGAAATTTTAAGGTGAGGGAGAATATTTCATATTGTGAAATAAATAAGAAGCGCATTGAATTATTCCTCCACATTTCCACACTTCGTACAACGAAATTAATACAATTTAAAAGGAAGGATTTAAATATATATCATTTCTCGAATTTTGGAAGATTAAAACATATAAGTACAAGATTTTGATAATCTAAATAATAAAACTTGCGCTAAATTGTATGTTTTCGTTGTATTTTTTATTGAATAATGCATGGCCAAATATCGAGTGCATTGTAGACAATTCAGCATCTAGTATTAAGAAATTAATTATGGATTGCTTTGCATAGTCACATAGATTAGAATCATTTTGAACCCCACTTGTGTACAAGGTAAATTTGAAGTTAGCTTCTCTATATAATATTATAACTACTCATATGGAAACATGGAAAAATAAATATGGCATATAGTCCAATGCAATAAGTGTATGGAATTGAAAATTTCTATCGATAATTGTATTTAGATTTCCAATGCCATTTACATGTAAAAAAATGAACAATGATATTTTTTCTCATTTGCTAATGTCTATTGACCTATGTTGCAAGTGCTTATGGTCGAATCTTATTAGCACTAACATTGGCACAAGTGACATATATGTGCAAAAGGACACCAAGACGATGTATTTTTCGGTAATTCGAGTAAACATTTTATACAAATGCCTTTGGTTATTGACCCGACCACCTAGAGTCTATTGTCAATTAGAGGATAAAAATATTATTACAGTTGTTTGTGATTGAGTGATATGTTAAATAACACATGTGTGAAACCAAAGCATATATGAACTAAATAATTTCAAAAAAATATATGTGCAAAGCTAAAGCATATATGCTAACTACGCATATTGCATATAAAAACGAGAAAAATGTGGTTTTTCTTAACCATTATTGACTTTCATAAAAGTGTTGTATGAGATCAAAATGTGTGGAACAAATCTATGAAGGGCATAATGGCTATGGAATATGAAAAACTTGGGCATATCTGCAACAATTTCGTTATGGAAAATAAATGTATCAAAAAATTCTATGGGAATGGAGATGTATACAAACACAAAAAACTATGCAGAGTGAGGAAAAGACACTTTACCTTGTATTGTCCCATTTCTCCACATATATTTCTATATGTTACATATTAATCAGTTAATTAGAATTTTATTTCGGTTAGGTAAACATTGAGTGCATTTGTGTTGATACTCGGTATAATTTTACTAGATATAATAATTATATAATTTCTAGTGCCAATATTCAAACTTGATTCTTGATACAAAGTAAGTGTGGAGATGTGGAAGTTCATACATCCAGAAAAGCTCCAAATAAATTATATCAAGCTACTTATCTTTACACAATGAAAACGTTCACTTCCCCTCCACACTCTACATTTTTCGCTCACCCTTGCTCCTTCGTCTAAATTGTGCTTCTCCCCTAAATTTGTATTCCGCATAATGATAGATTATTCCACGCCTGTATAGAGGGATAATCTGGACAAACAAAGTGATATATAACATTGGTCAATATTTTCTCAATATCGATTTCCCGACTCTGCATAATGAAATACTAAGACATATTATTGGGTGGTTACATGTGCGGAGGTACATAGAAGGGGTAATGATAAGTGAAGAGGTGTGTAAAAGGCCTTCAAAAAATTAGCATTGACATTTTTGCTAACATAGGTAGTGTTAGCTCTCAATAAAACCTTCAACTGCACCTAGGCACCCTGCACAGTGAAAATGTTAGCATTAGTACTATATCAATTTCTTATCATTACTGAGCATTGTAGAGGTCAATTTCCCACTATCCAAGGTTTTTTCTCATGAGGTATTTAGTAAAACAGAGACTACCTAGACTGTAAATGAAGTGAAGTGAGATCAATAAAATTGGTAAACAGATTCAGAATTAGAATAGAGTGATCATTGTTTGTGCTTGGAAAGTCTTTAACAGTCATGAAAATCCCAAAGCATATCCTCGAAAAATGTTGGAAAAACATCATTTCATAGCACTTCATGAAATTGGTAAATAGATTCAGACTTAGAATAGAGTGATCACTACTTATGCATGAAAATTATTTAATAGTAACAAAATTAGCAGTTACAATAACAATAATTGTACCCAAATTCCAATGCCAATTATCATGGGTATGACTAAAATAAACATCAAATATGTAACAGATTTATGACAACCAAAACTATTACTCAATATTCATTTTCATTCTGATAAAAAAAATAAAATTAGATACAATATAAAAATCACATTATATTGTTGGCAACTTATGCAAAACATCATCTCATAATTGTCCACAAAATTGGTGAAGAGTCTTAAAATTCACACAGAGTAATTAGAATTGAACATTAATTATTATAATTGCAATAACAAGAATATTACCACTAGTAAAAAATGGTTAATTAGTTACTAAAAAAATGACTAAAATTTGCATATAAATGACCATTTTTCGGTCGGTGAGCAATAGTAGCTAATTTAGAGTATCTTATAAGGCAACCAACTTTTAGTCATTTTTAACTTAGTCATTAATTGGTTGTCTCAATTTTGTTGTCTAGTAGTATATTTGGTCATTAATTTAGTCGTTGATTAGGTCATTGTAGTCATTGATTTGGTCATTGAATTAGTCATTAATTTGATTATTTATTTGGTCATTGATTCTATTGTCCAGTAGTATATTTGGTCATTAATTTAGTCATTGTTTTGGTCATTTATTTGGTCATTTATTGCCGCAATTAATGAACAATTATACAACAAAATATATTACTAAATGATCACCAGATAAAACTAATTAATGACCAAATAAATATGACCAAAATGTTGGTCGTGTTATAAGATATTGTAATTTAGCTACTAATAGTCATATATATGCAAATTTTAGTGATCATTTGAAACGAATTAATGACCAAAGAAATATGAGTAAATTTTGGTCGTGTTATAAGCTACTGTAAATTAGCTACTAATAGTCGTATATGTGCACAATTTAGTCGTCATTTGTAATAAAACATTTATCATTTGCAGTAGTCATTTATTTTTTTCGTAGTTTCATATTCATTATATAAATTACTACTTTAGTAGTTTATATTCATTTCATTTACTTTCATTAACAATCGTTATAAGCAACTAATTTAGTAGTATATTCATTTTATTTGTGTTCATCATTAATAAACATAAGCTACTACTTTAGTAGTTTTAGATGGATTTTATGTGTTCATTATTAATCAACATAAATTAATTAGTATGATTTTGCAACTAAATTTAATAAAAATTTCATACAATGTACATGTTCATATAATATGAAAACAAAAATTTACATATGTTAATTACAATACTATGTAATATCCAGTGAAACTATAAATAATTCCGACCACATAAATTATATTATATAAAATTTCAAGTGTTACAATATGAGTTTCCAACTTAATATTAGTTTGAGTACAAATTACACATGAAATAATGTTTCATTGCTTCAAACATTATCATTGTCTTGCCAAGGCATTGCAAGTGAATTCACCAACTCTGATTTTTTTGCCAAGGCATTGCAACTAAATTCACCAACTCTTAAGACTTGATCATCAGTCTCTATGTGTGTCTTATGCAAGATATTGACTCTACGGGTACCACTAGAACAATTCTCTTCTCTCTCTTCAATTTTCATTTTGTCGCTCTAGTGTTATTTGTTCTCCTCTTTCTTCAATCCTTGCTTCTTACCATCAATACTGAGTTACTTTTTCTGACAAAAAAAAAGAGAAGATACAATGCAATGTATAAGACATGAAAGTTGATGAACACTAGAATATAAACTAAATTAGACTATAAAATATTTATACGATATATACCTCAACATCAGCAATATTGTTAATGCAATTTTCCCCCATAAAAGCAAGAAACTTGAACAAGTTTTCTTCAGTTGGGAAATAGTGGCAACTATGTGGCCTGATGACCTGTATAAACAAAGAAAATAAAATGTCAAAAATAAACACAACATAGCTAGCAATTTCTACTAAGAATGTCTCAAGCTACACTTTTGTAGTTATATCGTTTCCTTTAGTTATCTCCAAGAAGCAACGACACTTCAACAATAAAACTGGTCAGTAGAAATCTAATGGGTGGAGCAAAGTATTGTTGACACAAGATTACAACAGGAAACTAAAAAATAATAAGACAAGACTTTGTAAATTGCGATACTAACTGGGAATATAGCTTCAAAATAGTAATCTTCAATTATCAACATACTATTCCAGGCGAAAAAGGAATCCAATTCCCATAAGCCAACAAATTATGTATGCCGCTTGTTTTCCTTATAATTAATTGAGCGAGATTAGCATATGCAATTTCCATTTAGAATCTATGAAATAATTCTATAAATATTCAAAGAAAACTTAATGTTACTCATTCAATTTTCTCTGATGCAGAAAAAACTGAATATGCTAACATGTTTTTAAGCTAGGGAGTTTTGTAATTCATCGTGTCCAAAATAATTTCTTATTGTCATGATTGTTTTTTCTTAATGATCAAGCAACGAGCCTATATTTGATCAGAAAACATATTTTTCAGAATATATTCCATTTTTCTAATTCAATGCTAAATTTCCTTCAATTTTATGATGTTCAAACAAACGGGAATCATATTACTTTAACAAGTCATTGTTGTAATATACTACTAAACGAACAGCTACGTAATGAAGTTATTAGTGGTGGAATACTAATAAATCACAAATACAGACAAGAAATAACACCATTATGTCCTAGGCATGCCAAGTCTTTATCCTCTTATTTGGAAATATTTCTTCATTAAAATAACATATTTGACAAAGAGAAATTTTCTAAAACTAACCAACGCCGGTGTATCCAACAACATTGAAATTTCTATTGGCATCCCCTCAAAATTTCTAGAAGTATCAAACAAGTGTAGTGCACTTCCCTATAAGGTCAAATTTTGGCAATGGAATATGTTGTCCCTTAGTCTAATCAAGTTTTAACTTGCCTTTGATAACTTAGAGAGAATGGGAATCCAATGTAGAAAAATGAAAAAAAAAAACTCTTATTCATTCACACTTACCTAGTTCATAAACAAGCATTGAAGCACTATACAAATCGAAGCATGTTTCACATTCCAACAAGAAACATAATTTCCAGATTTTGATTGCAACCTTTGAGGCTTTCTCAAATATGTAAACAAGCAACATCATAAATATTTTTCCTTAGTTCTAAAATCTTATCCTGTGTGGAGCTTGAGAAAATGTGTGCATAAGCATATCACATTATAGCATGTTGTGGAGTACATTTACAAGAAACTAATCATTCAAAATTTTATATTTTGTCAAGATTGAGGCATGCGTTAAATGCCCATTATCTGCATCTTTGCACAATGATGTCATAAATAATTTGAAGGTTCTTGTCTTGCTAGTATGATCTAATTATTGCTTTGTGAAAGATGTTTTTTCACTTCCATTATCAAAATTTTGATGTTATGAACAATATATAGATACAATGGATGCTTTGAATAATAAAAGAGGCAATTATTTTTCCATCAATTGTGTTTAGTATTTTCATATGGTGTAAATTTAGTAGTTATACTGGTGGTTTTTGTAATGACCTATCCTGAAGGCTTACACCATACCTACTTTCCCATGCTAAAATATAGTTTTGTGTCATCAACAAGACCTCTTTAAAGATTCCATTAGCCTCTACCTTAAATTCTCTGTAAATATGATGGAATGATATCTTCAAGAAATTTTCCTTGACTATCTTCAGCTACTCCAAAATGGGTTGTGAAAAAAATTCTTCCATCCTAAAGCTACCATTGAACCAATTGATAACCAAGGAATCCCCAAAGACCTAGAATTCAATCACCTCTCCTCTACTACTACTGTTAACAAAAATTTTAGTGCCTTTATTTCATCATAGTTGTTAGAGTTGGTACCAATAAATGCTTCAAATTTTGAAGATATGAGTATAATAGAATCACTAAGGTACATGATACTTCCTGCAACATATTCTTCTTGTTGACCTTGATTGACACTGTTGAAAATTGAAATAACACCATTCCCACTCTTAACAATAGAAGGATGGATCAATGTCCTTTATTTACCAGTGTTAGGGGATTTTTTACTTTGAAAGATCATTCATCACTAGGAGACACACTGAAACGATGGCTAAAACTTACCTTGAAAGATCTCAGATTTTTTGGCAAGCTAGATACATCAAAACACCATAAGACACAGTGCCTTACAACCCTTTAAGTCTTTATTCAAAACACAATTTTAAAAAAAGAGAAGCTTATATTCATGGTAGAGTTGTTGAATCAAAGTGATTAAGCCACCAAAAGAGAAGCCAACCTGTAGCAGAGGATAACGAAGAGCATTGATAGTTATCATACAAATTTTAACTAGTCACCCCCTAACTAGTCACCACCTAGAAAATTTGTGAAATTGAGCTACCAAAGCTGCCAAATAGAAGATGTACTTATGAGGCATTTAATATAGTATTAAATGTGGTTGTTGTTAGTTACGTATTTGGTTGATATAAAATGTACACCTCTTCTCCTACTATGTAATGACTTAATGAGACATCGCATCATATAATAAATTAATGAATCCACTCTTTCTCATTCTACTGTGTATTCATGTCCACATACATGTGTGCAAAAAAATACATTTTAGAAATACAAGTGTGGATTTGTGGAGTCTGTTTCTAGAGAAAGGATGGATACTCATTTAAGTTGAGTGCAGTGATTCTTATAATATTTTTATATTTTCACTCCCACCAGAAGACTTCATTTCTTTAACTAGTGATGGAGATGTTCAGCTGTGGACTCATGTTGTACCAAATCTTGCAGATGGATTATATAATGTGCCAGCTACCCCATTGTATGGACATGGTCCTTTCATTCCACATGGTGATAAGTTAAGGCAAGTATCCATTGGGGCTAGCATGTGTGCTAGAATTGCAAATGGTGTTCGAGTGCATACTTGGAGGACAACGATGAATGGTGGGATTATAGGAATAGTAGTTCGAGAGAAGGAAGCTTTGACACAAATTGGCGATGAGGAAAGCCATGAGGATATTATGATTTTTAATCTAGGTTTGTACCTTGGTTTCTGAAAGAACGATCTCTATATTATATTTATTAGTTTTGTATTTTTATTGGCTTATATTTTTAATGTGTGTATACTTGTTGTTATACTCTCTGAAGGAAGTGTAAATACTAAGAGGTTTTTTATTACCATTATATTTGTGGGGTAGTAGACATGAAATATGTTTGCTTCGTTGAAACTGTGTTTTCTATTTACTATGGGTTTAAATAACAAGAATATTAATTCTGTTGTGGGTCTGAGGACTACCATGAAAGTAATATGTGTAGCAGTATCCTTGATAATAGTTGTTAAGAAGAAAACCATAGGTCGAATGGGACCAAGGAAGAAAATAGTGAAATCTAACAATGAATCAAATATAGAAGGGCATTCTTGAATATTCAACTACAATTCCATTTGGTTACAATTCTATTGAGAATTATATATGTCGATTCTCCTTTTTGTAAACCATCCTTATCAACTTATGGCTAATGTAAAACTTTGTAAATGATATTCATTTGTATATTGTATCTATGAATTTTGAATTGATCTCCTCTTATTATGAAGAAATGGTAACAAGCTTCCTTGCAAGCATTTTTAGGCAACATGCAAATCCTTTTAGCTGTTGTGAGATACTTGTAAAGAACAATTTTGCTTACAGTCTCTAAAGGGTGCGAGGATCGTTTTATACTACCTTTTGTACATTCTTGGTTGAATTTTGAAGGCATTTCTGATTTTAACATTAGCTACATGTAGAATGTCAAATTTGCTTACGGTCTCTAAAGGGTGCGAAGATCGTTTTATACTGCCTTTTGCACCTTCTTGGTTGAATTTTGAAGGAATTTCTAATTTTGACATTAGTTACATGTAGAATGTGGAGCCTGTACCCTATTTAACTAATAACTCACTACCCAAATTTCCAAAAGGAGGATGCTATTGAAATTTTTAATGATAAATTGCAGTGGGTAAGACACCCGTCTATGCTCCAATATTTAAAGAGAATAGTGTAGCTTCAAATGTGGGATGGAGCCATTTAAATCTAGTATAGCAACGTTTAAATATGGTCAGAATCTTGACAAAGAATCATCTGTCAGAATCCTATGCCTCTTGGAATTGTTTGTTGGTTTGTCTACAATATAGAGTAGGTTGCTTTTGAATGGATTGGTTGACATCCTTTTAGAGATTCAAGGCTCTGTTTCAATTCATATTGCTTCTCTATGCGATCTAACAAAATACGATTTCTGATTTGTGGCATTCAATTTTTAATGCCAAGGGAATGCTATGCTTAGTGAAGGCACTTAGGGGTAGATAGAACAACTCAAATTGGACAAAATATAATAAAGGAAAGCCATCCTAGAATGAGTCAAAGGGAATATGTATATGTATGCAATCAAACCGTGAGAACCGTCTGAATTAATAACACAAGGGAAAACCCACAAAAATATTGCAGAAGGCAGGCCAAATAATCATAGAATTGATGATATCAAATCAATTTATCGACTCATGAAGTGACAGTAAGTGTAGGAACTTTTTAGGTTTTCCTTTTGTGAAGCCTGTCATCACATGGGTAGATATTATCTGTTGAATGACCAAAGAATCAATTTAAATATGTCATGAGTGAGTGGGTAGCTAGCAACAGAGATGTCAAAATGTATAACTTTTGTTCATGGTAGAGTCATTGAATCAAAGTGATTAAGCGGCCAAAAGAGAAGCCAACCTGTAGTAGAGGATAACGAAGAACATTGATAGCTGTCATACAAATTTTAACTAGTCACCACCTTGGAAATTTGTGAAATTGAGCTGCCAAAGCTGCCAAATAGAAGACGTAGTTATGAGGCATTTAATATAGTATTAAATGTGGTTGTTGTTAGTTTCGTATTTGGGAGATATGCAATGTACTCCTCTTCTCCAACTATGTAATGACTCAATGAGACACTGCATCATATAATGAGTTAATGAATCCGCTCTTTCTCATTCTACTATGTATTCATGTCCACGTACATGAGTGCAAAAAAATACATTTTAGAAATGCAAGTGTGGATTTGTGCAGACTATTTCTATAGAAAGGATGGATACTCATTTATATTGAGTGCAGTGATTCTTATAATATTTTAAAAATTTCACTCCGACCAGAAGACTTCATTGATTTAACTAGTGATGGAGATGTTCATCAATGGACTCATGATGTACCAAATCCTGGAGCTGTAGTATATAATGTGCCAGCCACCCCATTGTTTGGACACGGTCTTTGCATTCCACATGGTGATAAGTTGAGGCAGATATCCATTGGGGCCAGTATGTGTGATGGAATTACAGATGGTGGTTGAGTGCATACTTGGAGGAATGCGATGAAGGGTGGTCTTATAGGCGTGGTAGTTCCAGAGAAGGAAGATTTGACACCACTTGGCCATGAGGAAAGCCACAAGGATACTGCAATTGTTAATCTAGGTTTGTACCTTGGTTTTGTTGGTCAAGGTTGTCATTAATGTCAATATGTCAATGTTGAGATGGCAAATATTCTTGTGATACATGAATAACCCTAACCTCATGCGAACCCTATGAGAATTCCCTAAGCATGAAGATGATGCGTATTCCCTAAAGCCCTAGTTTCAATATGCCCTAGCCTAATGAAATCCTAATATTAATCCCATTCCTAACCCTAGCTAATTTAATAATGCAACCCTAGATATTTAACTAAACCCTAATCCTCAGTTCAAAAACCCTAACAAATATTTATAAAAAAAATATTATACTTTCACTCATTTAATAATTCCTTAAAAATAAATTATTAAAAATATCAAAATTTGTATGTGAAACCAAAAACCAAAAAATGTATACATGAAAAGCTATTACTCCTTCCCTAACTTACTATTCCACTACCCTTTATTAAAAAATCACTAAAATATCAAAACTACATATGCACTGTCGGCTCCACTAATTTAGAAAAGTCGACTTTAGAATCGACTTCTATATACACTATCGTATATTAATACGGAGCTCGAAAAATAGAAGAATGAATTCCACATCTCATCAACTGATTGGGAACAAAACAACTCGGACTTGGTGTGGACTTTGGGACAGAGAACAGTCTCGGACTTTAGTAAATCAAAATTAAAACATTGAAGAGGATCGGACTTGCTGGAATATATTTCTGGATCTGTGGACAGGTGTATAATCAGTCTTCGGTGGAAACTCGAAATTGCAGAACCGTAAGAGCTAAATAAGAACAAAATTTGATGATCGGGTATCGAAATTGGAGATCTGTGTTGAGCTCGGTTTATTTTCTATAGACTTCGTATGTATACCTCCATTATTCTCAGAATTTCAGTTCAGAACATTAGAACTAGCAAGGTGGACATACACATTATAACTTAGAACTAGTGCAGTCATTCTACAGCTCAGACCTAGTGCATTCATTGAGCAGCTCAGACTGTATTGTAGCCTTGGATTGAGGCTCAGATCAGCTAAAACAATCTTCTCACCTGTTGCAGCCTAGTTAAGGGCTCCGACTCGTGGAGTTTATCTTAATTCCAGTACTTTAACATGTGTCAAGATAATCTTAGAACCTCAGATCACCTTGCAGTTGCAAACAGTATTGAAGGACAGACTTGTGCTTGGACCTGTTTCACACCTGAAGGAGAAACAAAATTATAAATCAGTCATCCTGTGCTCACAGACTTTGAAGTACCAACAAACTTGTAACGTGGGACTACGCTTGTTGACTAGGTAGGAGGTTGGGACTTGACCTGAGTTTTTGAAGCTCGAATTTGTGACAACTTGGAGGAGGTATCATACCATTGGAAAATCTCATTTTAGAGCTCGGACTGTGGGAGACTTATACTTATATCCTCAACACCTTGAAACTCAGACCTCCAAATCTCTAAACACAGCCCTATAATACGTCGGTGTGTAGACAGTCACAATGCTTGGACTTTATGGAATTATAAAAGTGGTACAGTGATAATAACATTACCTTAAGGAGTGTCATCAATTAAAGGATCAGACCTAGCCTATCTCTGGAACAGTCTTGAAGCCCTTTTTTAAGCAAACATTGGACCAGACCTGGAGGTGTGTTTAAAGATATTTTGGACCATCTTTAGAAGTTTTTTTTGGAGCACCGTTGAAGACACCTTGTGAAGCTAGTCTTGGGCATATCACAATCTTTGTATTAGATTTATTAGTTTTGTATTTTTATTGGTTTATATTTTTAATTTCTATATACTTGATGTTATTCTCTCTGAAGGAAGTGTAAATACTAAGAGGTTTTTGCTTACCATTATCTTTGTGGGGTAGTAGATATGAAAGATTTTGGCTTCACTGCAACTGTGTTTTCTATGTACTAGGGGTATAGATAACAAGAATATTCATTATGTTGCAGGTCTAAGGACTGCCACAAAAGTAATATGTGTAGTAGGATCCTTGATAGTATTTTTCAAGAAGAAAACCAGAGGTTGAATGGGGCCAAGTAAGAAACTAGTGAAATCATTCTACAGCTCCAACTTGGTGCATTCATTGAGCAGCTCAGACTGTATTGTAGCCTTGGATTGAGGCTCAGATCAACTAAAAGTAAAACAATATTCGCACCAGTTGCAACCTAGTTAATGGCTCACATTCGTGGAGTTTATCTTAATTCCAGCACTCAGACAGTTGTGAAGATAATATTAGAACCTGTTAATTTCAGCTTATGTTCTATGCCATTTCAGATTAGGGCACAATACTGAAGAAGATAGAACATACTAATAGATCAATAGAAGACAAGCCAATACAGAGATAATAAATGGTGGCGTTACGACGATCAGCAGGATGCTTCTACCAGCAAAGTCTTCAATAGGTCATTCAGCCAATCGTGTCACACATAACCCAAAACAACCCAAAAAAAGAACAGTCCATATATATCACAGCTCCAACGCTATCCAGAGAGAGAGAGAATTCCATCACACCAATGTGTGTCAAATGAACTCTAAGTCTCTCCAATATATAGGAATCTTTGGGGGTGTGTGACACGTCCTTTAAGACATTTAAGTCTATATTTTATTCCAGGTCGACCTAGCACATAAGTGGAATAAATTCAAAGTACATGTTATGCTCATCCGATCGAGATGATCTTTAGATCAATCTTACACCTCTCCAAAAGAGGAATCCAATAAAAATATTGGGATCGTCATCTGAGCATCACAACCCAAAGTTTGGACCTATTTTTCCAATTTTAACACTCCCTCTCAACTAGGGAGAACTCTGTCCACTAGTGCAATTCAAACATCGTGCGTCATCCCATCGTAACTTGCTTTTCTGGCCTCTTTATTTTAAAATAGAAGTGGGTCAATCACAAAGACATCATACTCGGCTGATAGATTCAGCCCAGAGGTATGAAACCTCTATAGGACTCACAAAGAGTCTCCAACCAACCCGAAGTTGGTTCATCTGACCCGAAGTCAGCAGGAGGTCCGAAACCTCACTATACTTGATCCCAGATCAAGTGGTTGGACTGTGCCATCCTAGATAGAGAGTACGGAAATTTTTGATGCGTCCATTAGTCTTTGCTATTAGTCTCTAGCCTTTCCCATCTCATTGGCCAAATGAGAGGTACTTCCCATGAGCCCTGAACTCAATGGGTAGGATGCATACGGGGCATAGATAATGAGAGGTGAACCAAATCAATAATCACAACGGTGGGGTCCAAGCACACCAACAAGGTTCAGCAAGCCTAGCCTTGTGGTTGCTCATAGCTTCGAGAAGCTGTCCCCAAAGCCCCCCAGAGCTCCCAGAGCTCATCGTCCAACAAGACCCTCAGAATAGGGTTGTTCCACGATACCAAGATTATCACGGAAGGTTAGGAACATGACCTTCCCCAAGGGCATAGTGAGAATATCCGCGACCTGCTCATCAGTTCCTATATGATCGAGCCTTACGGCGCCTCATTGTACCATATCCCAGATAGTGGTATCAACATGCTTGGATAATTCGTGGAACATGAGATTCTATGACAAACGAATCCTCCTCTAGTTATCACAAAGGATAATGGTGGCATCTAGCACATGCTCGAACTACTCACTAAAGAGCTTTCGCAGCCAAGTGACTTCACAACAAGCCATGCATGTTACAATGTATTGGGCCTTAGCGGTGCTCAAGGCTACCGACTTTAGTTTCCTGCCTGAAGCAGATCTACATGTGAAGTAGCATCCATATGTGCTCTTGCGATCCACCACACTGCTAGCCCAATCGACATCAGTATATCCATGGAGTGTCATACTCCCGGCAGTGTATCTCAGCCCATGGTCTATCGTGCCTCAGAGATATGTCAAGAGTTTCGTGGCACCAACCCAATGAATGTTATGATCAACCATGTGTTGACTCAAAGTGTTCACTGCACAACATACGTCCAGATGGGTGTTCACTAAGAACATCAGGGACCCTACGAGTTGATGATACTTGGTAGGATTTGCTAACACGGGCCCAGCAACGCTGCCACTCAACTTCTTAAAGTTGAGATCCATTGGTGTCGACACGAACTTGCAGTCCACCATACCAAATCTTTCCAGAAGCTTCACAATGTATTTTCCTTGAGAAAGGAGAATATCGCTAGGTCTCTGCTAAAACTCCAGCCCTAGGAAGTAGTGCATCAGTCCTAGGTCCTTCATCTTGAACTCAGCAGCGAGCTCCCTCTTGCACTGATGAATGAGAGGGTCAGCACCTGTCAGGAAGAGGTCATCCACATACAGCACCAGAATGAGAGGCTTCTCTCTATCAACCTTGAATTAAAGGTTTGGATCAACATTACTACGAGTGAAGCCCAGCTTCATCAGGTAGCTATCTATCCTCTCGTACCAAGCCCTGGGTGCTTGCTTCAGCCCATAGAGGGCTTTATTCAACCTGCAGACATGGGTGTCCCGATCTTGGGCTTTGAACCCCAACGGTTTCTCTACGTACATCTCTTCCTTTATCGCACCATGCAGAAATGCAGTCTGTCTTCACATTCATCTGATGAAGACTCCAACCTTGCGTAACAACAAGGGCTATGATAGATCGAATGGTGGTATATCAGGCCATAGGTGCAAATATGTCATCATAGTCTATGCCTTCTTTTTGAGAGAGGCCACGGGCAACGAATCTTGCCTTGAACTTTTTAGCACCTCCATTAGATCCATGCTTGATCTTGTAGAGCCATAATTGTTTTGTCCTCCGATCTTGAAACCACATCCATACATCATTTTTCATTATGGACTCATACTCTTCGTGCATCACATCCTTCTAGACTTGATGCTTTACAACTTTCCCAAATAATTCAGGCTCATATTATACTCATGGTAGTTTGATACCTCTGGTATTTATATGGCTTCTTGATTTTCTTCCGGAATTTCCCCCTTGAAGCCATATATCTTTGAGCCATGAGGGTCTCCTTTTCTTTCAGCAATGAGATTAGCTCAGGAGCATATACAGTTGTATTATCCCTCTTAATGCCAGCTTCTCTTGAGAGAGAAGACATCTATTTTTAAATGAGGGCATCCTAGACATCAACTTGGAGAGGAGTTTTGTACTCAGGGACCTAAATCTTATTCTCCCACTGTCAAAGCCATCTAAGAATCATAGCCATACACTGTCATATAGCTGTCATGTATCTTGACATGTATCATATGCTGTCAAATCATGGATTTTAGTGATGATTTTATCATCATTTAAAAAAAAAACTCCACAGGCTTTGGTGACCATGGTTTCAAATACTTGACGGTACGTGACTATCCAAGGCTGCAAAAACTCTTCTTTTGTCTGTCTTCTTACAATGGATTTTGTATCAACTCAGCAAGTCTGCCTTATAATAATTGAGCTACTCACTGATCACGAGATTTGAACTGGGGCTTTAATACAGTGATTTATCCTCCTCAACATTACTATGCATTAGGCCTTAAATCACTTTGACTTATTCACCATACAAGGACAGACTTCCCCAATGAATCTGCCTGTCACTTGGATCAAAAAACCACAGAGTAGGTGCACATAGAGAACCACATGAGGGTTTGTGACCCTATCATGGAGATCAAAACATACCTTATTGTCATATTTTCATGGTCTCAGCCCTCTGCTCCAAGGCATAAAAAAAAAAACAGAAGCTCATCCTGCAATTTGGGAAAACTTCAGCCTTCATACAGACATTAGAAGGACCATAAAAAAAACAACTTCGATCCTTCGTAACCACATCATTGAATCCTCCAGTCTTGTTATATTTACAATACTTGCTTGCTGGTCAGTAAGATAACTCCAGCATAATGGAAAAAACTAAGTGGTAATTACAACAGTGCATTTACAGGTGGAGGCCTCCCACTTTTTTTTTTTTTTTTTTAATTTGCCTGCTTCTAAGCTAGATTCATCAGATTCTATTTCTAGGGCCAGTTTAAGATGCTGAATTCTCCATGTTGCACGCTTCATGCTCCTCTTCATCTAGGGGGTGCAGTTCAGAATTCGCATTATCGTTATTATTAATAACTGATCCAGATACCAATCATTCCATCAGCTTTCATAGTATCAGCTTTGTAATTTCTGACATGTTGTTCTCTCCTTCTATTTAAGAATGCAGGAATTTTGTGGGAGGTCTCTGCATTCAGCTGACACACACGGAGACTTCCTCATTCCTCTCCAGCCTCTTCTTTCTCTCTTTTCTCATTCACAGTCAAGAACTTTGTAACATTTTCTTCCTCCATGAACGAACTTTGTTTTGGGTGAGAACATGGTCAAAATCTGCTCTGACCTGTGAAGCCAGAGAATTTAAGTAGTCCATCCAGCACTCTGCTGATGGCTATTCCGGGCCTGCTAGGATGCACTCAGACAATTCTTTCAAACCCACTTCACTTCTTACTGAAACTTTGTTGTTTGCATGTTTATATGATCACAAATTTCAGACTTAGTTAATACAAGTCTCCAATGCACCCTTTGACGTCAAGAACGGGGTGAGTATTTGAACTAACATAATGGATTGTTAACAGGGTTTTACCCTCATTACCATAAAATTCAGGAATGTGAAATGCACCAAAGAATTTCTAAAGAATAAACCACACTCTACATCGATACTATGCAGCAATGTTGTTTCCCTTTCAGATGAGCACTCCAACGCAAAATTCTTCATCTCTGCAATGTCCAGAATCGATGGCAGAAACTACTAACTCGAATTTCCCATTTTACTTGAACAAAAACCCAATCAAATCAACATGCTCACGCTGACAAAAAACTACGTTCCACGGGATTTTTTTGCACCATCGTTAACAGGTTAATTTTCGCGTATGGCCAAGTTTTACGTCGGCATGCCACTATAATATCCGTTTTCAAAATAACCTCCCAACAAACAAAAAAATTAAATATATAGAAATTTCAATCCGTAGATAGTACACAAAATCTCTTGGGCACAAGCAAGTGCCATTTGTGTGTAAGTCTGACGGAGATTAGAGGTGAGAATTCGACTTAGATATCAAGCAAAGATATCTTTGATGTCTATGTGTAGAAAGCGAGATGCATAGTGTTCGCTGCTTCAGCTTTGCCAAGACCCGCAAAAAATCGTTCCGCTGGCCTTCGGTCAAGTTTCATGCTTTCCAAACGTTGGCATCTTTTAAGTCAAAGTTAGCATCTTTTAAGTATCGCGACATTGTTTCCACTCGTCGAAACACTTCCGCCTACGGAGAACCAACTGCTTTACTAACTTACGCCCCTCGAAAATCGGAATCCTCCCACAACTGCTTTTGTTTCAGTGCTTTCCTTTAGGAGATTTGATAGTGGGCCTGGGACGTCCTCCAAAAATGAGGTAGGGACTGCGTTCCTCTTACAGCAGCATACACTGCCCTTCCACGCAGGTTGAGATAGACCTCTAAATCCACGCTGTCACCTACAACACTTGAGAAGTGCATACACTGCCTTTTAGTTGCAGTCCAGAATTGTCCCTAAATACTGCGGCTGACTTTTAGAGAATGGATCTCCCTCCACGCTGAAGGTTAGGGCACCAAACAGCCCCACAGACTGCCCATGCTATCACTTGCTGTGGTGGTATGGCCTGCAGCCTACCACACAGCCTTGTTGTAGCTTACGACACTCTTATTTTCCCTTTGAACAACACTCATCTTGCTGCCCTAGATTCTTGACATAAGCTGGGCATTGTCTTCCCCTAGCTCCAATTCCATGTTAGTTTCAGCTTATGTTCTATGCCATTTCAGATTAGGGCACAATACTGAAGAAGATAGAACATACTAATAGATCAATAGAAGAAAAGCCAATATAGAGATAATAAATGGTGGCGTTACGGCGATCAACAGGATGCTTCTACCAGCAAAGTCTTCAATAGGTCATTCAGCCAAGCGTGTCACACATAACCCAAAACAACCCAAACAAAGAACAGTCCATATATATCATAGCTCCAATGCTATCCAGAGAGAGAGAGAATTCCATCACACCAATGTGTGTCAAATGAACTCTAAGTCTCTCCAATATATAGGAATCTTTGGGGGTGTGTGACACGTCCTTTAAGACATTTAAGTCTATATTTTATTCCAAGCCGACCTAGCACATAAGTGGAAAAAATTCAAAGTACATGTTATGCTCATTCGATCGAGATGATATTTAGATCAATCTTACACCTCTTCGAAAGAGGAATCCAATAAAAATATCGGGATCGTCATCTGAGCATCACAACTCGGAGTTTGGACCTAGTTGTCCAATTTTAACAGAACCTCATTTCACCTTGTAGCTACAAACAATATTAAAGGAGATACTTTTGCTTGTACCTGTTTCACACCTGGAGGAGGAACAAAATTATAAAACAATCATCATGTGCTCACAAACTTTGAAGCACCAACAAACTTGTAATGTGGGACTACGCTTGTTGACTAGGTAGGAGGTTGGGACTTGACCTGAGTTTTTGAAGCTCAAATTTGTGACAACTTGGAGGAGGGGTCAGACCATTGGACAATCTCATTTTAGAGCTCAGACTGTGGGAGACTTATACTTATATCCTCAACACCTTGAAGCTCAGACCTCGAAATATCTAAACACAAGTCTATAATACATCGGTGTGTAGACAGTCACAATGCTTGGACTTGTGGAATTATAGAAGTGGCGCAGTGATAATAACATTATCTTAAGGAGTGTCATCAATTATAGGATCAGACCTAGCCTATCTTTGGAACATTCTTGAAGCCCTTTTTTAAGCAAACATTGGACCAGACCTGGAGGTGTCTTTAAAGAGATTTTGGACCATCTTTAGAAGTTTTTTTTGGCACACCGCTGAAGACACCTTCTGAAGCCGGTCTTGAGCATATCACAATATTTGTATTAGATTTACTGGTTTTGTATTTTTATTGGTTTATATTTTTAATTTCTATATACTTGATTTTATTCTCTCTAAAGGAAGTGTCAATACTAAGAGGTTTTTGCTTACCATTATATTTGTGGGGTAGTAGATATGAAATTATGTTTTCTATGTACTAGAGATTTAGATAACAAGAATATTCATTATGTTGCAGGTCTCAGGACTTCCACGAAAGTAATATGTGTAGCAGGATCCTTCATAGTAGTTTTCAAGAAGAAAACTAGAGATCGAATGGGACCAAGGAATAAACTAGTGAAATCATTCTACATCTCAGACCTGGTGCATTCATTGAGCAGCTCGGGTTGTATTGTAGCCTTGGATTAAGGCTCGAATCAGCTAAAAGTAAAACAATATTCACACCTATTGCAGCATAGTTAAGGGCTTAGACTCGTGGATTTTATATTAGTTCTATTATTCGGACAATTGTGAAGATAATATTAGAACCTCAGATCACCTTGTAGCTGCAAACAGTATTGAAGGAAAAACTTGTGCTTGGACCTGTCTCACACCTCGAGGAGAAATAAAATTATAAAACCGTCATCCTGTTCTCACAGAATTTCAAGCACCAACAAACTTGTAATGTGGGACTACGCTTGTTGACTAGGTAGGAGGTTGGGACTTGACCTGAGTTTTTGAAGCTCAAATTTGTGACAACTTGGAGGAGGGATTGGACCATTGGACAATCTCATTTTAGAGCTTGGACTGTGGGAGACTTATACTTATGTCCTCAACACCTTGAAGCTCAAACCTCCAAATATCTAAACACAGACCTATAATACATCGATGTGTAGACAATCACAATGCTTGGACTTGTGGAATCATAGAAGTGGTGCAGTGATAATAGCATTACCTTAAGGAGTGTCATCAATTACAGGATCAGACCTAGCCTATCTTTGGAATAGTCTTGAAGCCCTTTTTTAAGCAAACATTTGACCAGACCTAGAGGTGTCTTTAAAGAGATTTTGGACAATATTTAGACATTTTTTTTGGAGCACCGTTGAAGACAACTTGTGAAGCTGGCCTTGAGAATATCACAATCTTTTTATTAGATTTATTCATTTTTTATTTTTATTGGTTTATATTTTTAATTTCTATATACTTGATTTTATTCTCTCTGAAGGAAGTGTAAATACTAAGAGGATTTTTCTTACCATTATCTTTGTGGTGTAGTAGATATGAAAGATGTTGGCTTCGCTGCAAATGTGTTTTCTATGTAATAGGTGTTTAGGTAACAAGAATATTCATAAAATTTCAGGTCTCAGGATTTCCACGAAAGTAATATGTGTAGCAGGATCCTTGATAGTAGTTTTCAAGAATAAAACTAGAGGTTGAATGGGACCAAGGAAGAAACTAGTGAAATAATTCTACAGCTCAGACCTGGTGCATCCATTGAGCAGCTCAGACTGTATTGTAGCCTTGGATTGAGGCTCAAATCAGGTAAAACAATATTTTCACCTGTTGCAACCTATTTAAGGGCTCAAACTCGTGGATTTTATCTTAATTCCAATACGCAGATAGGTGTGAAGATAATCTTAGAACCTCAGATCACCTTGTAGTTGCAAACAGTATTGAAGGATGGACTTGTGCTTCAACTTGTTTCACACGTTGAGGAGAAACAAAATTATAAAATAGTCATCATGTGCTCACACACTTTGAAGCACCAACAAACTTGTAACGTGCGACTACGCTTGTTGACTAGGTAGGAGGTTGGGACTTGACCTGAGTTTTTGAAGCTCAAATTTGCGACAACTTGGAGGAGGGATCAAACCATTGGACAATCTCATTTTAGAGCTCGGACTGTGGGAGACTTATACTTATATCCTAAACACCTTGAAGCTCAAACCTCCAAATATCTAAACATAGACCTATAATACATTGGTGTAGACAATCACAATGCTTAGACTTGTGGAATTATAGAAGTGGTGCAATGATAATAAGATTACGTTAAGGAGTGTCATCAATTACAGGATCAGACCTAGCTTATCTTTGGAAAAGTCTTGAAGCCCTTTTTTAAGCAAACATTGGACCAGACCTGGAGGTGTCTTTAAAGACATTTTGGACCATCTTTAGAATTTCTTTTTGGAGCACTGTTGAAGACACCTTATGAAGCTGGTCTTGAGCATATCACAATAGTTGTATTAGATTTATTGGTTTTATATTTTTATTGGTTTATATTTCTAATTTCTATATACTTGATATTATTCTCTCTAAAGGAAGTGTAGATACTAAGAGGTTTTTGCTTACCATTATCTTTGTGGGGTAGTAGATATGAAAGATGTTGGCTTCGTTGCAACTATGTTTTCTATGTACTAGGGGTTTAGATAACAAGAATATTCATTATGTTGCACGTATCAGGACTACCATGAAAGTAATATGTGTAGCAGGATTCTTGATAGTAGTTTTCAAGAAGAAAACAAGAGGTCGAATGGGACCAAGGAAGAAACCAGTGAAATCATTCTACAGCTTGGACCTGGTGCATTCATTGAGTAGCTCAAACTGTATCGTAGCCTTGGATTGAGGCTCGAATCAACTAAAACAATATTTGCACCTGTTGCAACCTAGTTAAGGGCTCAGAAACATGGAGTATATCTTAATTCTAGTACTCGAACAGGTGTGAAGATAATCTTAGAACCTCAAATCAGCTTGTAGCTACAAACAATATTGAAGGACAGACTTGTGCTTGGACTTGTTTCACACTTGGAGGAGAAAAAAAATTATAAAACAGTCATCCTATGCTCACAGACTTTGAAGCACCAACAAACTTGTAACGTGGGACTATGCGTATTGACTAGGTAGGAGGTTGGGACTTGACCTGAGTTTTTGAAGCTCGGATTTGTGACAACTTGGAGGAGGGATCGAACCATTGGAAAATATCATTTTAGAGCTCGGACTATGGGATACTTATAATTATATCCTCAAGACCTTGAAGCTCAGACATTCAAATCTCTAATCACAGACCTATAATATATCGTTGTGTAGACAGTCACAATCCTTGGACATGTGGAATTATAGAAGTGGTGCAATGATAATAACATTACCTTAAGGAGTGTCATCAATTTCAATATCAAACCTAGCCTATCTTTGGAATAGTCTTGAAGCCCCTTTTCAGCAAACATTGAACCAGACCTGGAGGAGTCTTTAAAGAGATTTTGGACCATCTTTAGAAGTTTTTTTTGGAGCACCGTTGAAGACACCTTATGAAGCTGGTCTTGAGCATATCACAATATTTGTATTAGATTTATTGATTTTGTATTTTTATTGGTTTATATTTTTAATTTCTATATACTTGATGTTATTCTCTCTGAAGGAAGTGTAAATACTAAGAGGATTTTTCTTACCATTATATTTGTGGGGTAGTAGATATGAAAGATGTTGGATTCGCCGCAACTGTGTTTTCTATGTAATAGGGGTTTAGGTAACAAGAATATTCATTATGTTGCAGGTCTCAGGACTACCACGCAAGTAATATGTGTAGCAGGATCCTTGATAGTAGTTTTCAAGAAGAAAACGAGAGGTCGAATGGGACCAAGGAAGAAACTAGTGAAATCATTCTACAACTCGGACCTGGTGTATTGATTGAGCATCTCAAGCTATATTATAGCCTTGGATTGAGGCTTGGATCAACTAAAATAATCTTCGCACATGTTGCAACCTAGTTAAGGGCTCAGACTCGTGGATTTTATCTTAATTCCAGTACTCATGGATTTTATCTTAATTCCAGTACTCAGATAGGTGTGAAGATAATCTTTTTTAATTTCTATATACTTGATGTTATTCTCTCTGAAGGAAGTGTAAATACTAAGAGGATTTTTCTTACCATTATATTTGTGGGGTAGTAGATATGAAAGATGTTGGATTCGCCGCAACTGTGTTTTCTATGTAATAGGGGTTTAGGTAACAAGAATATTCATTATGTTGCAGGTCTCAGGACTACCACGCAAGTAATATGTGTAGCAGGATCCTTGATAGTAGTTTTCAAGAAGAAAACGAGAGGTCGAATGGGACCAAGGAAGAAACTAGTGAAATCATTCTACAACTCGGACCTGGTGTATTGATTGAGCATCTCAAGCTATATTATAGCCTTGGATTGAGGCTTGGATCAACTAAAATAATCTTCGCACATGTTGCAACCTAGTTAAGGGCTCAGACTCGTGGATTTTATCTTAATTCCAGTACTCATGGATTTTATCTTAATTCCAGTACTCAGATAGGTGTGAAGATAATCTTAGAACCTCAGATCACCTTGTAGATGCAAACAGTAATGAAGGACATACTTATTCTTGGACTTGTTTCACATGTGGAGGAGAAATAAAATTACAAAATAGTCATCCTGTGCTCACAGACTTTGAAGCACCAACAAAATTGTAATGTGCGAATACGCTTGTTGACTAGGTAGGAGGTTGGGACTTGACCTGAGTTTTTGAAGCTCGAATTTGTGACAACTTGGAGGAGGGGTCAGACCATTGGACAATCTCATTTTAGAGCTCAGACTTTGGGAGAATTATACTTATATCCTCAACACCTTCAAGCTCAGACCTTGAAATATCTAAACACAAACCTATAATACATCGGTGTGTAGACAGTCAGAATGCTTGGACTTATGGAATTATAGAAGTGGTGCAGTGATAATAACATTACCTTAAGGAGTGTCATCAGTTATAGGATCATACCTAGCCTATATTTGGAATAGTCTTGAAGCCCTTTTTTAAGCAAACATTGGACCTGACCTCGAGGTGTCTTTCAAGAGATTTTGGACCATCTTTAGAATTTTTTTTGGAGCACCGTTGAAGACACCTTGTGAAGCTGGTCTTGAGCATATCACAATCTTTGTATTAGATTTATTAGTTTTGTATTTTTATTGGTTTATATTTTTAATTTATATAGACTTGATGTTATTCTCTCTAAAGGAAGTGTAAATACTAAGAGGTTTTTTCTTACCATTATCTTTCTGGGGTAGTATATATGAAAGATGTTGGCTTCACTGCAACTGTGTTTTCTATGTACTAGGGGTTTAGATAACAAGAATAGTCATTATGTTGTAGGTCTCAGGACTACCATGAAAGTAATATGTGTAACAGGATCCTTGATAGTAGTTTTCAAGAAGAAAACCAGAGGTCAAATGGGACCAAGGAAGAAACTAGTGATATCATTCTATAACTCAGAACTGGTGCATTCATTGAGAAACTCAGACTGTATTGTAGCTTTGGATTGAGGCTCGGATCAACTAAAACAATATTCGCACCTATTGTAACCTAGTTAAGGGCTTAGACTCATGGATTTTATCTTAATTATAGTGCTCGGACAGGTGTGAAGATAATCTTAGAACCTCATATCACCTTGTAGCTAGAAACAGTATTGAAGACCAGACTTGTGCTTGGACCTGTTGCACACCTGGAGGAGATTTTTTTTTATAAAACAGTCATCCTGTGCTCACAGACTTTGAAGCACCAACAAACTTGTAATGTGGGACTACACTTGTTGACTAGGTAGGAGGTTGGGACTTGACCTGAGTTTTTGAAGCTCGAATTTGTGACAACTTGGAGGAGGGATCAAACCATTGGACAATCTTATTTTAGAGGTTGGAATGTGGGAGACTTATACTTATATCCTCAACACCTTGAAGCTTAGACCTCCAAATCTCTAATCATAGACCTATAATACATTGGTGTGTAGACAATCACAATGCTTGGACATGTGGAATTATAGAAGTGGTGTAGTGATAATAACATTACCTTAAGGAGTGTCATTACTTATAGGATCAAACCTAGCCAATACTTGGAATAGTCTTGAAGCCCTTTTTTCAGCAAACATTGGACCAGACCTGGAGGTGTCTTTAAAGAGATTTTGGACCATCTTTAGAAGTTTTGTTTGGAGAACCGTTGAAGACACCTTGTAAAGATGGTCTGGACGATATCATAATATTTGTATTAGATTTATTGGTTTTGTATTTTTATTCGTTTATATTTTTAATTTGTATATACTTGATGTTATTCTCTCTGAAGTAAGTCTAAATACTAGGAGGTTTTTTCTTACCATTATCTTTGTGGGGTAGTAGATATGCTGCAACTATGTTTTCTATGTACTAGGGGTTTAGATAACAAGAATATTCATTATGTTGCAGGTCTTAGGACTGCCACGAAAGTAATATGTGTACTAGGATTCATGATAGTAGTTTCCAAGAAGAAAACCAGAGGTCGAATGGGACCAAGGAAAAAACTAGTGAAATATAGCAGCAAATGAGGAATAGAAGTGCATTCTTGAATATTCAACTACAGTTCCATTTGGTTACAACTCTATGTGGATTCTCCTTTTTGTAAACCACCCTTATCAACTTATGGCTAATGTACAACTTTGTAAATGGTATTCATCTATATATTGTATCAATGAATTTTGAACTGATCCACACCTATTATGAAGTAATGGTAACATGATTCCTTGCAAGCATTTGTAGGAAACATGCAGGTCCTTTTATCTGTTGCGAGATACTTGCAAAGAACAGTTCTACTTATAGTCTCTAAAGGGTGCAAGAATCATTTTATACTACCTTTTTCACATTCTTGGCTGAATTTTGGAGGAATTTATGATTTTGACATTAGCTACATGTTGAATGTGGAGACCGTACCCTGTTTAACTAATAAATCACTACCACGATTTCCAAAAGGAGGATGCTATTAAAATTGTAATGATGAATTGCAGTGGGTAAGACACACTTCTATGCTCCAGAATTTAAAGAGAATATTTTTTCTTCAAATGCGGGGTGCAGCCATTTAGATCTTGTAAAACAACGTTGAAATATGGTCAGAATCTTGACAAAAAATCATCTCTCAGAATCCTATGCCTCTTGGAATTTTTTGTTGGTTTGTCTACAATATAGAGTAGGTTTCTTTTGAATGGATTTGTTGACATCCTTTTCGATATTCAAGGCTCTTTTGCAATTCATATTTCTTCTCTATGCGATCTAACCAAATCATGGGTTTTGATTTGTGGCATGCAATTTTTAGTGCCAAGGGAATGCTATGGCTAGTGAAGGTACTGAGGGGAAAATTAATAAAATTTAATTATGACCTCCTACAAAAACTACTAAAGACTATCTCTTGAATCATGAAGAAAATAAATAATAATAAATTAACACTCGACACATTCTTCTGCAAATTCTCAGAATTTTGTAACAGATATTGAAAATCAATATTCCAGGCAAGAAATGTATGGTAAGAAGAAAAATATCTTTACCTCAATTTATGATCCATCCTGGTCTCCAACTACACCACCACTCAATAAGCTCTTGTGCTTATCTACCTTTGGCTTTGGAAGACATGTAACAATAGCTACACAATTCAACAAAGAAAACATAAAGAATGCTTATTATTTGCAATTCAATCCATAGCAACATCCTTCAAAGGGTGCAATTGTAGCCCAAAAATATGAAAATTATCAAGCGTAATCTGCATGCACATTCAAACTTACGATGGATTTTCCTAAAAGTAGCAGATGGATCATACTCAGGTTCACTAGGATCTGGAGCATATCATGAATGAGAAAAGAAGACATGAGCATACACACTCCCATTATTCTTTACAGCCCGGAAATAAACACAAAAATTACACCATTATACTTCAATATGCTAAAACTTGTTCTAGCCTCCACCAAGTATGTCTACCAATCCAAGTTTTTTATATTAAAAACTTATATGCCAACTAGTATTCAAATCAAATAGTCCAAAATCTAATATGCTAGAAAGTAAGATCACATTACAAGTATTAATAGAAAAACAGTTATATATACCAAAACCAGAATTTACATTGAATTATCTCAAATACCTTTGAAGGATGGTAAACTATTCTATGTTTTCGAACATTGTTTGGGCCCTAGACTACAAAAGGTGCATTGGTTTCTTGCCAGACAAGAGTTTCTTCATTGCTAAAATCATAAAACCTCTCATTCTCAGACAGAAAGATCCACATATCTTGAATCATTTACAAAGTACGAAAAAATTAGGCCGGAGTTCACAAATTCATGACAACCACAATGTGAACCACGCGATAGTACATAAAATAAGCCCCAATTAATGGTAGTTGGATTTTAACATTGTTACCAGGAAAATGTAACAAGACACTCTATAATGACATTGGCAATTTAATATAATAATAATAAAATGAGACTTAAATAGTGTCCCATTCCAAATAAATAATCTAGTTCTGCATATCTAAAAGGAATTAATGTCCATTAAGTGTATCCTCGTATATTTCCTCAATTGGCATAATAATAAGCGTGGTTAGCAAAAGAAGGCTTAGCTGTGTGGACATTAAAAATTTGAAGAGTTTTAGTTGCATCCGAAAATGTTGCAAAAGGCTTAAGGATATTCATTTCCTTGCACGGGACTTGGGCATATTCCCTCTGGTAAATATATTATGCTAAGTTAACTTAGCATCTAATCCATCAGCTTTCAATTTTGCACTCCAATCTCTTAGGAAATTCTGTTAAATTTTATTCATAGAAGTCAAACCAGAATGGAACTGAAATTGGCCAAATCATTAAAAAAAGGACGTAACCTGTTTTAAACAAGTTTCTGGAGTTAAGTTACTTCATTCTGACCAAAAATACAGATTTGAAACATCTGGCAGAATCAACAAAGCAAAGACCCTCACCTTATAAAATTTCTCGGTTGCGGCATTTCTCTATCTAGAGAGATGAAATCAGTTAACGAGCCTGAAGAGTTCTAGATCTCCTTAACTTACAACTATTTGCTTTGGACTTGTGTGCAACTTTCATGTGTGCTAGACTATAGCATGCAACATAATAGGCCAATCCTCGAGTGGTATATTCCATATTAGAATGTTCGCAAATTGATTACATTAATAACTATGCTATTATAATACTTGTAAAAAGCAAAGTAAATATCAATCTACATGTTTGTCCAGGTCATAGATAATGCATACAATTCTAATCTGAAGTTTTCAAAATCTGTAAGTGTTTCCTTGAAAACTTTGTATGAATAGGAGACTCCAATTGATTCTCTGCCTCCATCAACCAAATCATAGCAATTTAATCCCAGTGGTGAACGACCCCAAACACAAAGCAGACCAGGAATTTAGGGCACACCACGAACACCACCACAACTGACCTCACAGCCAACCCAATCAGCCCCTGAATGGCAAGTTTCCAGTGTTGTCTATGGGAATCTTAGATTCTAAACAAACACAAAGACATAAAATGATGGATGAGAAGTTAATACTCCAAAACCCTACTAAGACCATCAAAAACAACGATGAGTGAAGTTAATACTCCTACACTTTTCATACATATCGGTGAGTGAAGTTCCAGCAAAAACATCTAATTCAAACCCACTTCTAGCTATGTAATCATTGATCCACGTGCCTTTTTGCAGAGCTCTTAAATGGGTGCAAGAATGGATGACACTCACCTTCGTAAACCAATCGGGCACAACATATTCTTTTCGCATTTCATCAAACAGTATTTTTTGACGCCCTCTGCTAGAAGCTGGGCCAAACCCTTCAAACCCTCCTATAACGTAAAAGCCGCCAATCCATCATTCTGCTGCAGAAATAACTAACTGGACAAAAACCCCAAAAACCTCTGTAAATTCAATCTCATTACTCACTGGACAAAAATCCCCAAAAACTCAGCAAGTTCAATCTCATTTTAGTTTAAAAACCAAAGACAGAGAGAAAATGGCTCCAAAGCCCACAAAAACATGTGGAATTTTGATGACATAAATTTACATTCACATGTAAAATGTACCCCTCTCTCTGTTTGGTTTATTTCTGACTTGGTGTTGGTTTACAATAATAGAACTGTGTGGCTGTGATAGCAAAAGGAATTTGGAAATGTTGTATGGCAATATACCATTGATATATTTTTTTTTTAAAGCTTTTATTTTATTTTTCCCTCCACCACTTTGATTTCAATTTTGATTTGGGTTTAGTTATTGAATAGTCTTTCATTTTTTAATATTTATGAAGTTTTCAATTTGAAGAGAATTATTTTATTTTAATGGAAATATATATATATATATATATATAGTAAAATAAGAAAATGGAAAAATAGACTAATTCATCTTTAATATCAAAGCATAAGAACATATAGCAATATATTTATAATTAATTTGTGATTACATGTGTTATAATTCTTTTTAACATGTATTCACAAACGTGGAAAAGTATCTCTTGAGTAAAGTGCGTCAGTCCACACTAACAATTTTATTGTGGATGTCATCCATGAATGTGGGGAAACAACCCATTTGTCTCTAAATTTTAGAACTAGAGATTGATTCATAGACCCCCTTTATCTCTGAATCCATCTGCAATGTCAAATTTTAGTGAAATGTAACAGTTTAATATCAAAATTGCAATGTTCCATTTCCGGGGTGACAATTAAAAATGACTAGCATAAATGCCTAAATCATATACTTCTTTTCTTGCTATTTGGTCATATTTTTATTCTTACACTATAGTGTTCATTTACACTAATCATTTTTAATTTTGTCACTTATTATCTAGTCATAAATTTTAGTCATGGACTAAATTAGTCATTTAAGTTAGTCATTTTTAGTTGGGTCACTTATTATCTAATTGTTTATTTTATCCCTAGACTAAATTAGTCATTGAAGTTAGTCGTTTTTAGTTGGGTCACTTATTATCTAGTCGTTTACTTTATCCCTAGACTAAATCAGTCATTTAATTTAGTCATTTTTAGTTAGGTCACTTAAAATTGTTCAAATTTAGTAGTAATTCACTGGATATAGCTGTGGTGACTAACTTTTTATTCACCTAGTCATTAATTTCATCATTTTCTACTAGTGGTTACACCTGCAAAAAAAAAGCCAACAGTGAGCAAACATGGTAGCAAGAGGGTTACAAGGAGCCAAACAGTGGCTAAGGGTAACTTGGAGGAGATCTTACATGCCATTGATATTGAAGAAACTCCCATAGTCCCAGTTGAAGACATAGATGAGGGAGGAAGGAATCTTAAGAAAGGAAAAATAGCTAAGAAGTTAGAATTTGTAGGTGATGATGTTGGATTCATGTTTCAAGCTAGAAAACCAATGACAAGACATGCCTGAAAAGTCTTGGAAAGCAGCAAAGAAACTCAGAAGGTTAGTGAAACTATTCAGCCACCACCAAGCATCATAGACCTCTCCTCACTTGCAAAAGAAGATTTGGTCATCAAACAAAAGAAGGGAAAATAGAAAATCACTGAAAAGTCAGAAGTTGAAGTCCTTAAGGAGCAGTTGAAAGATGTAAGTGAAGAGATATCAGTCTTGAGGAAAGAGGCAAACAAACATAGAGCTGAAAGAGTGCAATTTGAATAGATGAGAAAGATTTGGAAGGATCAAGTCACAAGTGTCTCAAAGACCTTGGAAAAACACATCAAAAAGGTAAACCTACACTTACAATGTAAGAACAATACACTGAAGGACCAAGTCGAAGACCTTAAGGAACAACTAGACTTGATTCATGAAGAGCTGGAAAAGAAGGGTTTGAAGATGAATGTGGTTGAAGAGCCCATTGCCAAACTAATCATAAATGAGGAGGAAACACCACAGGATCTATAAAATGAGATTGAATATGCTTACAAGGGTTCATTACATGTAGAAAATCAGGTTTTTTGTAGCTGGAAATCACTTTTTGGAGACATTTTTGAAATGTGAAAATTCTGCACTTTTACACAATTTCGTAGTGTTTCCTAGGCTTAAATCTATGAAAATGATATGAAAAAACCTGTAGCAGCCTTTTTGCCTATAAAGTCACTTTGTTCAGTTTTCAAGGAGGGAGATTGAGGGTGGTGATGTGTCATGACTTGATTGACACCATGGAACAAAAAAGGAGCAGAGGTTTTGGGTGCAGAAGCTACTTTTTCAACGCTACCAAAGCTCGCTACGAAACTGTCATGTTTTCGTAGTGAGCTATTTTTGAAGGTTTTGGAGCATCTTAATAGTTTAGACAACTGGACTCCTCCAACATGTCAAAGGAGATTAACATCAAATATTTATGACTCGAAGGAAGCGTTGTGGAGACAAATCATGAGCCAAAGCATTTTTTGAAGATAAGGGTTGTGCATTTCTAAAAAATAGTGTTATGTTCCACATGTCTAGGAGAGTCTTAAATATGTAAAGTGGCACTGAATCTATCATGTATCCTTTGATCATGTGATGCCTATTTTGTAACTGACATGTAACTGTTTCAAAAGATAAAGTATAGTTATGAAATAAATAGGAGTTAGAGTCCTATTAGGAGATGATTTATTTAAGGTATAGTTGTGAGTTTTCTGTTAGGAGTTTTGTCTTTCAGTTATGTGATGTGTCATAGGAGAATTAGATGGTCTAGCCACCAGGTAGATCATCCTTGTTGTAAAGAAGGTATATTTAAAGACAAAGCATTGAAGTAGTGAAGGGTTGGAGATTTTTTGCACTAAACTGCTGCTTTATGTATTTGACTTATATCAGTAATATAGAGTGACTTTCTTCTTGACAGACCTAAGATTCCCATGGGGTTTTTAATGTCTTATTGATCTATATATTTATGTTTTTACCACTTGCATTAAATTTCATCTCTATTACTCATAATTCATAATTTATGCTCTTACTTCCTTTTGTGATGAAATGATTGTGTTTCTCTATGTTTTATGTGTGAGTTTCCTATGTTAAAGAACCCTATCTGCCTTAGCTTCCATGTCAAGAAACCGTGCCACTGAAACTACCGATTTTTGACTCCATACGCCCAATGGTAGTAAGCCTGCATTCTTTTCAACTTGCAAACATAAAAAAACAAGTTATATTTCCCATTGAGTTAGCCATCTAGTACTATCATTATTCAATATCATAAACCCCCTTGACAAAGCCCTCTTAGATTGAAGAGGCTAAGCTTCAGTCAAAAGCAGGTTTGAAACAGTTACACTGAGTTTCTTGATAAGCATCCAACCAAGTAGAATTTTGTGATAACATTTTGGTGCATCTGCTGGGAGTCTAAAGATATACTTTTCCTGAAATTTTCAAGCTAAACTCTTGAACGTAGCAGGAACTCAGAATCTGTTCGATGCTAAAACTACCTTGGTGACTCCATTCAAAATTCTTATGTTCAAAAGTGGCTTCGAAAATGAGATATACGAGGTGTAATCCTGAACCAAATCTGCCTACAATTGTGGATAATCCAAACACAATTTCTAGAGGAATTCAAGGCAGTTTTGCACAATCAGGTATTCCATTACACACAAAATCCTTGTTCTCTGAAGTTTTAAGAAGTGTAGAAGATAAAAGGTTTGATGATAAAATTCAGGAAGTCTTGTTTAGGTCTGAAAATGAAAAAGAATTGACTAAAATTGTCTTAGACCTACATAGAAGAGGTATTGATACCTCAGCCTTAGAGACCCAAAAAGATAACTAAGAGTTTTGGGAAGCAGTCACATCAGAGTTATTGTCAGAGAGGGAATATTTCGATAGGTTGAAGGAACTAGACCCATTTGAAATCTTGCTTAGAATAAAATCTGGTGTCCCTCTACCTGACTGGAGTTCAATTGTAACTAGACAACAAATATCAACCAGCCCCCCTCCTAACAATTCCTCTTCCTCTACTACTATTGTCCCTAAAAATACCATAGTTCCAGTCATCATGGTAGGAAATGTGCCACCTCCACCTGGTGTTGTACCTGCTAGGTATGCCCCTCTTGTTCTCCTAGCTGTCCTTAACGCCCTTCCTAGCAAATATTCTGCTAGAATCAAAACTTGGGGAAGTGATGAAGATATTACATCTAAAGAGCATGTACAAAAATTTAATGACTTTATAGACAGGGATGAGGTTGACCATGAGGATGTCAAGTTGAGAATATTTGCGTAGATCTTTACTGGTGAGGTCAGAAAATGGTTCAAAGCCCTTGCTCCAAGAAGCCTCCATAATTGGAATGAGTTTGAAGATAGCTTTCTGAGAAAGTGGGGAAATAAAAAAAACCTTGTACAAGCCCTCACCGAGTACAATAGTTTGAAAAGAGTTGTTGATGAAACTCTCCAAAATTTCTCCAAGAGATTTAACAAATTTTATGACTCCATCCCTGCCCATCTCAAGCCTCCACTAGTAGCATCTCAACTGAGATATGCTGAGGATTTTGATTATGAATTTTCTATATTACTCAGAGAAAGAGAATCCCCTTCATTAGCATAAATGAAAAATGATGCTGTGAAGGTGGAGGTCAATATGATAGCAGCTAAAAAGTCCAAGATGGGAAAGACAAAATTGAAAGAAGAAGATAAGCCTTCCGCCTCATATGACAAATTTGAATCCATGATGAAAACAATGGAAAAACTATTGGATAGGCTTGCCCTTGGAAACACTTATGCTCCTCATGTACAAAATGAAACATAGCTTATAAATCCTCAGTTCATAAGACCTCAAAACTAGCAGAGACCAAGGGAAAGCATAAATCATCCTGACCCTCAAGTAAGACCTCCTTTTCAGCAAAATTCAGTTTATGAAGAAGATCAACCTGAAATACCAGAAGACTCCATTCATTTCTTAGATGAAAACATGTACGGAATGTATTTAACTAAGGAAGAGCATGATGAGTCATATCATGATGTGAAATAGGGTGATGAAACATCTAATTACCTTAAAGGATATCAGCATGCAATATTTGAGATGTATAAACAATACAACATCAGAAACATAAATGTTCCAATTACTACAAATAAAGCACAAACAAAGAAAAATGCCCCTAAAGCTGTTGAGGTTAGAAAAGATCCACCACCTCCTCCTCGTGTCAAAGAGATTGAGAAAATTACTTCTGTTTTCAGTTTGTAAAATGAGATTTCAAAAATGAAGATCTCAGTCCCTTTTGGAGAAATTATTAAGGTGAACGAATATAGAATTAAAATTATAAAAATTTTGAATTCCCAACCAGGCGCTACTGACATCCTTAATGTTCAAGAATATCATCCAACCATATATTTGGGACCAAGATTAGAAGATGAGCAGAATGAAGAGGTGCCTCCTTTCTATGTCAGCCTTAGCATTCATGACATGAAATTACACAATGCCATGTTGGATTCAGGGGCCTCTCATAACCTCATGCCCAAAGTAATTATGGAAAGGATGGGATTGGAAATTACTAGGCCATATAAGGATTTGTTTTCTTTTGATTCAAAAAGAGTTCAGTGCATTGGTTTGATAAAATATGTTGTTGTTGGTCTTACACAAGTCCCTGCCAAGATAGTGGTAATGGAAATTGTGGTAGCAGACATTCCACCTAAGTTTGTAATGATGCTATCAAGGTCATGGGCAACAAAGATTAAAGGAACCATGCAGATGGAGCTAACTTATGCTACCATTCCTATTTTTGGTGAGCAAAGAAGACTATACATAGAGACAAGGATGACTTATATGGTAAGCAGTAAGGACAAACCTCAGAATTTCCCAATTTTTGTTTTGAGACTGAATTAGGATTTTCTATACTTTTCAATGAACTAACAAATGAAGCAGAAGATGAGAAGAAAGCAGAAATTCAGGAGGTTGAAAATTATCAAAACAGTGAAGAAAAGGCAGAAGGTTGGTGGTTGTTACACTTTGATGGATCAACAGGAAGAGAGGGGGCTGGAGCAGGAATTTTGATCACAATTCTAGAGGATGAAAGTAAGTTCTATTCTTTCAAATTGAATTTTGATTTCACAAATAATATGGTTGAATATTAATCTCTATTTTCGGGTTTAGAAATTTTGAAAAGATTGGGTGCCCAAAATATTTCTGTTTGTGGAGATTCTGAATTAGTTATTAAACAAGTTGAGGGTGTATATCAAACCAAGGATGTGAGAATGAGAGCATACCAAAATTTGATCATGGATATGTTAGATCATTTTCAAGAATATTCCTTTATTGTGAAGACTAGGGATCAAAACTAAGTTGCTGACTCCCTAGCTGTTTCTGCAAGTTTGTTTCTTATTCTCGCACATTCCACTGAAAGATATGAGGTTTAAGTTCATCATAGGCCTGCTATCACAAAAAAAATTATTCGCTAGAAAGTTTTTTAGCATGACCAGCAAGTCAAAAACTTCATAGAATTGAAGGAGGAGTTTGAAAACACACAAGTAGATCAGCAAAACATGCTTGATGAAACTAAGGGTAATTCTGAAGTGTTGTAGCTGAAGAATAATTCTATACCTAAAGGTCAAATCTCACTTGAAAATATTTTTGACCAAAATGATGTGTTCAAGTCTCCTAGGGTACAAGTTGATGATGAAGAGGTAGAGAGTTGTAACCTTGGTACAGTAGCAATGCCAAAAATGATCAAACTTTCTAAGTTTCTTTTTGCATATATGAAACAGAAATATATTGAGATGATGAAAAGGGTCATATATGTTTTTTCATGGAGTTAAGTTGATATGAAGAAATATGATCCTACTATTATTCAACATAACATTCCCATTAAAGAAAATGAAAAGCCTTTTAAACAGAAGCTGAGGAGGATTAATCCACTTCTTATGCCTCTGATAGAGAAGGAAATTAAGAAGCTTTTTGATGCCAAAATTATTGTCCCAATCAGATTCTCAAAGTTGCTTGCAAACTTGGTTTGAGTCAGAAAAAAGAGTGGAGAAATCAGAATCTGCATCCACTTCAGAAACTTGAACAAAGATTCTCTGATGGACAATTACCCTCTCCAAAGATGGATCAAATTCTGCAGAACATTGTTGGTTCCCAAAGGATGTCTATGCTGGATGGTTTTTCAAGATACAATTAGATACTAGTGCACCCAAAATATCAGGAGAAAATTGCCTTTACCACACCATGGGGAACTTTCATGTATGCCAAGATGTCCTTTGGTCTGATGAATGCAGGTGTGACCTTTCAAAGAGCAATGGACATTGCATTTTCTAAGGAGAAGGATAAGTTGGTGGTTTTCTATCTGGATGACATAATAGTATTATGAAGGAGAGAGGAAGACCACTTGAAGCATCTGGAGAATATTATGCTGAAGTGTAGAAGGTTTGATTTTTCTCTTAATCCCACTAACAATATTTTTGCTTTAACTTCTGGAAGAGTAATGGATAAATATTGATCCAAGTAGGGTAAATGCCATTCAGAAAGTGGATCTGCATAGAAGCAGGAAGGAAGTTTAGTCTTTCCTTAGAAGGGTGAATTTTGTGAGAAGGTTTATTCCCAACTTTGCTGAGATTGTCAAAGACATAACGAAGATGTTGAAGAAAGGAGCTGACATCAAATGGATAGTGGAGGCAAAGCACTTATTTGAGGAAATCAAGAAGGCACTCACTCAAGCTCCAGTGTTGATTAGCCTGGTTTTTTCAAAGTAATTTATGGTTTTTACATTTGCATTACAAAATACAATTGCTGGAGTTTTGCTGCAGAAAGGACAACAAGGTATTGAGTAGCCCATTTCACTTTTTAGCAGGACTCTTGCTAATTCAGAGTTGAAGTACAATATCCTAGAGAAAGAGGCATATGCTTTGGTCAAAGCCATCAAAGATTTTATAATTTACATTCGGCATTCTCGTGTCATAGCATTTGTTCCTAATGCTGTTGTGAAATACATTTTGACTCAAGATGATCCTGATGGTAAGAGAGGGAAGTGGGTAGTTAACTTGTTAGAATATGATATAGAGACCAGACCTACAAAATTGGTGAAAGGGTAGGGGCTAGCAAATCTGATAGCACAGTCCAATTTTGACTGTCTTGATATGAATTTAATTGCAGAAATTTCAGAATTATTAGATGAAGATGAGGAGTTGATTCCCATTGAAGAGAAGTAAATCCTATCTGATTGGTATAGAGACATTGTTTTTGTATTACATCATCATAGAGATCCTGCTGAATTGACAAAATCTAAAACAATTTTTGTGAAGCTAAAATATCTGAGGTATTTCATCATAGATAAAAATTTGTATTGGAAAGATAATGGTGGTATTCTTTTGAATTTTTTTCTAGAAGATGAAGATGAAAAAGTGATTGATGAGTGAGGAGTTTCACAAAGGAGATTATGGAGGTCACCATTATTGGAAGGCCACAGTAAATAAGATTCTCAGATCAGGGTACTACATGCCTACTATGTTCAAGGATGCCTACAAAAAGATTGCTGCCTGCCATGAATGCCAGATTTTTTATGGTAAGAAAAAGCTTGTTCCTTTACCCTTGATACCTATCTATGTTGATGTGCCATTCCAACAGTGGGGGCTGGATTTTATTGGTGAGATTCATCCATCATCTTCAGGTCAGCATCGCTAGATCCTGATAACGACTGATTATTTCACCAAGTGGATTGAGGCATTCCAAACTAGGCAAGAAAATGATTCAGTTATCATTTCATTTTTGGAAAATAACATATTGTCTAGATTTGGTTGTCATATGAAGATCATCACTGATAATGCACAGGAATTAAAATCCAAGAGGTTGATCAGTTTTTGTCATCAATATCACATTACACTTGGACACTCTACTGCTTACTATCCACAAGGTAATGGTGTTTCTAAATCTTCTAACAAAAGTATTTTTAGAATTATTAAGAAGGTGTTGCAAGAAATCAAAAAATCATGGCATTTGAAGCTGAAGTATGCTCTGTGGGCTAATAGAGTGTGCACAAAAAGTTCAATTGGTACTTCACCTGATGAGATGGTGTATGGGGCTGAATCAATTTTTCATACATCCTTGGGAGTGCCCGTTATGAAGTTGTTGCAAGGATTAGAGGAGGAGCCAAATGCAATTCAGAAGAGAATAAATCAGCTGATATCCTTGCAGGAAAAAAGGGAGGAAGTTTATAACCGCAATCAACAATCTCAAAACATAATTAAGAAGACATTTGACAGGAAGGTCAAAGAGGAAAATTTTCATATTCAAGATGTGCTATTGAAGTGGGAGGCTAGAATTGAAGAAAAAGGGAAACATGGTAAGTTTGAGAATATTTGGAAAGGTCCATTAATAGTAGTTGCATTCCATGGAAACACCACTTACATACTACAGGATATGGATGGACAACCTTGTAGTGGAGGGCCTGTCAATGCCAGGTTTTTGAAGCACTATTCCTCTTAAGTTCCACTAATATTTCATTCCATTGTACATATTCCATTTTGTTATGTTTTTCTGCTAATAAAGACAAGATGATCATCAGGCTTGAGCCCAAGGTGAAGGCCATTACAGTTTGAAGGAAGCTTGGAAAATTTCAGAATTTTTATTTCCAAGAAGATGGATAGCACTAGAACTAAAGGTTCTTTGGTGTACCACAGGGGCACACCATCCCAAGTGGAGCCACTGTTATCACTCAGAAAAAGTGAAACATTATTTGACATGGTCATAGAGTTCATTTTTCCCAAGTTGGTATAGGAAAATTTAAATTTTTCTATCTTTAACCTATTTTAAGGTTCAAAGCCCACCTCCATATAGGTTACATCATGTCCCATAAGTCATAATTTGCTGACATATTTCATTTCCCAAGCTTTTGATTTCAAAAAGGAAACTATAGCCAGTTCTTCTTCGTTTCATAGCATTTTACACTGTAAAATGGCAGTTTTTGTTACAAAATTTCCTAATAGTTTTGGAGTGAAACTATAAGAAAATGAACTAGCCACGCTACGAAAAATGGTTTTTCTATTTGTCTTGTCAAATCCGATGCAAGGTGTCAGTCCATGTTTATAATAGTTAGGGTGGATGTCATTCGAGTCAGTTAGGGTTAAATCAATGTACAAGGTCATGCCTGAGGTCATCATTACTGTTTTTAGCATGCATGAGTCATGATTAAGGCATGAGTTGTCACTAAAAATTTAAAACATTACCCAATTGAGTCTTTTGTCATTCTCCGCTTCATATTTTCATGCTATTGAGTTCTGGAGAGATGTTTCACCAAGCCAAGCTGGTTGCTGGCCTTTTCAAAAGTTGCAGGTGTCACTAATCAAGTGAGGCTGAGAAGGTATAAAATCACCATGACTACAAGGAAGAAGACCAAGAATGGTGGTCACTACCTTAGATATGAGCCCATGGACATGAATTTATTAAATGAAGACCCAACTGCCTTGGAGATATTCATAAGAACAGGTTGTTTGCAGTTCTACCAAAGGCTGTAGGGTTGCCATTTGCAGGTTTCTAAGGAGTTTGCTATCGGTTTCAATGGGACAACTTCAAAGGTGGGAATGTTAAATATCACAATAACACCAGAGATCATTGCAGCAGAAACAAGAATCCCTAGGGGAGGGTAACAATGGTTTAAAGGCATCAAGTTCACCATGCAGGACTGCAAAGAATTTATCAAGAGAGAGCATAGTGAAATTGATCTCACAAATGCTATTCCAAGCAGCTACATGAAGGAAAACTACTCAAAGTTGTTGCTGCTCATTCATAAGTACTTCACATGTGAAGGGAGGTTTCACATGGTCTATTCCTATCACCTTAAGCTTCTGTTGCATTTTGTGGGTAAGAGGTCTCTTGACTTTCCTTTTTACTTATACAGAAGCTTAGCTAAAATTTCAGATGAGTTTGAGGTTAAAACAGAAGGAAATGAAACCTCTCTATTTCATCATGGTTTGATCAATTTTTTGGTGTTAGAGGAGTTAAAGAGATTAGGTAGAGACTGGTCATATTTTTTGTTCATCATTGGTTTTGAAATAGATGTTGTCACTCCTAAAAGAGTTCCTAAACCTAGAGATGTTTCATCACCTACAGTAGTAGAGCAAGTTGAGCGAGTGATCATGGAGATAGAGCCTTTGCAGAAGGTTGATACACCCAAAGCTACACCTGCAAAACAAAAGCCAACAGTGAGAAAACATGGTAGCAAGAGGGTTACAAGGAGCCAAATAGTGGCTAAGGGTAACATGGAGGAGATCTTGCATGCCATTGATATTGAAGAAACTCCCATAGTCCAAGCTGAAGAAATAGATGAGGGAGGGAGGAAGCTTAAGAAAGGAAAAACAACTAAGAAGTTAGAATTTGTAGGTGATGATGCAGGATTCATTTTTCAATAAAAACGAATGAGAAGACATGCCAAAAAAGTCTTGGAAAGCAGCAAAGAAACTCAGAAGGTCAGTGAAACTGTTCATCCTCCACCAAGCATCATAGACCTCTCCTCACCTGCAAAAGAAGATCTGGTCATCAAACAAAATAAGGGCAAAGAGAAAATCACTGAAAAGTCAGAAGTTGAATTCCTTAAGGAGATGTTGAAAGATGCAAGTGAAGAGATATCAGTCTTGAGGAAAGAGGTAAAGAAAGATAGAGTTGAAAGAGTGCAGTTTGAACATATGAGAAAGATTTTGGAGGATCAAGTCACAAGTGTCTGAAAGACCTTGGAAAACACAGAAAAACTGATAAAGTGGACTCAGCCACTAAGAAAAGAGGTAAATAACATAAAAAAGGTAAACCTACACTTACAATCTAATAACATGACACCAAAGGACCAAGTCAAATACCTTCAAGAACAACTAGACCTGATTCATGAAGAGATGGAAAAGAAGGGTTTGAAGATGACTGTGGTTGAAGAGCCCATTGCTCAACTGATCATAAATGAGGAGGAAACACCACAGGAGCCATAAAATGAGATTGAATATGCTTATGAGGGTTCATTACATGCATAAAATCAGGTTTTTTGTAGCTCGAAATCACTTTTTGGAGAGAGTTTTAAAATGTGAAAATTCTTCAATTTTACATAGTTTCGTAGTGTTTCCTAGGCTTAAAGCCAGGAAAACGCTACGAAAAAACCTATAGCAGCCTTTTTTCCTATAAAGTCACTTTTTTGCAGTGTTCAAGGAGGGAGATTGATGGTGGTGATGTGTCAGGACTTGATTGACACCATGGAACAAAAAAGCAGCAGAGCTTTTGGGTGCATAAGCTACTTTTTCAATGCTACCAAAGCTCGCTACGAAACTGTCCTATTTTCATAGTGAGCTATTTTTGAAGGTTTTGGAGCATCTTAATGATATTTTTGGATAACTGGACTCCTCCAACATGTCAAGGGAGCTTAAAATCAAATATTTATGACTTGAAGGAAGTGTTGTGGAGATATATCATCACCCAAAGCACTTTTTGAAGATAAGGGTTGTGCATTCCTGAAAAATAATGTTATGTTCCACATGTCTATGATATTCTTAAATATTTAAAGTGGTAGTGAACCTATCATGTATCTTTCGAGCATGTGATGCCTATTTTGTAACTGACATGTAACTGTTTCACAAGATAAGGTAGAGTTATGAAATAAATAGGAGTTAGAGTCATATTAGGAGATGATTTCTTTAAGGTATAACTGTCAGTTTTCTGTTAGGAGTTATGTCTTTCAGTTATGTGATGTGTCCTAGGAGAATTCGATGGTCTAGCCACCATGTAGATCATCCTTGTTGTAAAGAAGGTCTATTTAAAGACAAAGCATTGAAGTAGTGAAGGGTTGGAGATTTTTTGCACTAAAATGTTTCTTTATGTATTTCACTTATATCAGTAATATAGAGTGACTTTATTCTTGAAAAACTTGAGATTCTCATGGGGTTTTTAATTTCTTATTGCTCCATATCTTTATGTTTTTACCACTTGCAGTAGATTTCATCTCTATTACTTAGAATTCATAATTTATGCTCTAACTTCCTCTAGTGATGAAATGACTATGTTGCTCTATGTTTTATGTGTGAGTTTCCTTTGTTAAATACTCCTATCTTCCTCAGCTTCCATGTCAATAAACCTTGCCACTAAAACTATTGATTGTTGAATCCATAAGTCAAATGGTAGCAAGCCTTCATTCTTTTCAACCTGCAAACATAAAAAACAAGTTACATTTCCTATAGAGTTGGCCATCTAGTACTATCATTATTCAATATCATGAACCCCCTTGAGAGAGCCATCTTAGATTGAAGAGGCTAAGCTTTAGTCAAAATCTGGTTTGAAACAGTTACACTGAGTTGTTTGATAAGCAGCCAATCAAGTAAAATTTTGTGATAACATTTTTGTGCATCTACTGGGAGTCTCAAAATATACTTTTCTTGAAATTTTTAAGTTGAACTCTTGAAGGTAGCAAGAGCTTAGAATCTGTTTGAGGCTGCAACTACCTTCGTGACTCCATTAAAAATTCTCATGTTCAAAGGTGGCTTCGAAAATGACATATACGAGGAGTAATCCTGACCCAAATCCGCCTACAATTGTGGATAACCCAAACATAATTTCTGAAGGAATTCAAGGCCGTTCTGCACAATCAGGTACTCCATTATACACAAAATCCTTGTCCTCTGAAGTGTTAAGAAGTGAAAAAGATAATAGGTTTGATGATAAATTCAGGAAGTCTTGTTTAGGTTTGAAAATGAAAAATATTTGACTAAAATTGTCTTAGACCTACATAGAAGAGGTATTGATACCTCAGCCTTAGTGACCCAAAAAGATAAAGAAGATTTCTGGGAAGCAGTCACATCAGAGTTATTTTTAGAGAGGGAATATTTCGATAGGTTGAAGGAAGTAGACCCATTTTCAATCTTTCTTAGAAGAAAATCTAGCATCCCTCTACCTGACTGGAGTTCAATTGTAATTAGACAAAAAAGATCTACTAGCCCCCCTCCTAATAGTTCCTCTTCCTCTACTATTGATGTCCCTAAAACAACCACAGTTCCATTCATCATGGCAGGAAATGTGCCACCTCCACCGGTGCTACACCTGCTAGGTATGCCCCTCTTGTTCTCCTAGCTTTTCTTAATGCCCTTCCTAGCAAATATTCTGCTAGAATCAAAACTTGGGGAAGTGATGAAGAGATTACAGTTGAAGAGAATGTAGACCAGTTTAATGAATTTATAGACAAGGAGGAGGTTGAACATGAGGATTTCAAGATGAGACTATTTTCTTAGAGCTTTAATGGTGAGGTGAGAAAATGGTTCAAAGCCCTTGCTCTAGGAAGCGTGCATAATTGGAATGAATTTGAAGATATATTTTTGAGAAAGTGTGGAATAGAACCAACCATGTACAAGCCCTCACTGAGTACAATAGTTTGAAAATATTTGTTGATGAAACTGTCCAAAATTTATCCAAGAGATTTAACAAATTTTATGACTCCATCCCTACCCATTTCAAGCCTCCACCAGGAGCAGCTCAACTGAGATATGCTGAGGCTTTTGATTATGAATTTTCTATCCTTCTCAGAGAAAGAGAACCCCCTTCACTAGAAAAAATGAAAAATGATGTTGTGAAGGTGGAGGTCAATATGATAGCAGCTAAAAGGTCCAAGATGGGAAAGACAAAATTGAAAGAAGAAGATAAGTCTTCCACCTCAGATGAGAAATTTGACTCCATGATTAAAACAATGGAAAAACTAATGGATAGGCTTGTCATTGGAAACACTTCCGCTCCTCCTACATAACATGAACCACAATTTAGAAATCATTAGTTCGGAAGACCTCAAAACAAGCAGAGACCAAGGGAAAACAAAAATCGGCCTGACCCTCAATTAAGGCCTCCTTTTCAACAAAATTTAGTTGATGAAGAAGATCAGCCTGAAATACCAGAAGACTCCATTCATTTCTTAGATGAAAACATGTTTGGAATGTTTTTGACTAAGGAGAGCATGATGAGTCAGATCATGATGTAAACAAGGGTGATGAACCATCTGATTACCTTAAAGGATATCAACATGCAATCTTTGAGATGCAAAAACAATACAACCTCAGAAACAGAAATGTTCAAATTACTGCAAATAAAGCACAGCCCAAGAAAGATGCCCCTAAAGCTACTGAGGTTAGAAAAGATCCACCACCTCCTCCTCCTGTCAAGGAGATTGAGAAAATTACTTCTATTTTTAGTTTGGAGAATGATATTTCCAAAATGACGATCCCAGTCCCTTTTGGAGAAATTCTTAAGGTGAACAAATATAGAAGTAAAATTGTAAAAATGTTGAATTCCCAAACAGGGGCTACTAACATCCTTAATGGTCAAGAAGATCATGCAAACATAATTTGGGACCAATGTTGGAAGATGAGCATAATGAAGAGGTGCCTCCTTTCTATGTCAGCCTTATCATTCATGACATGACATTACATAATGCCATGTTGGATTCAGGGGCCTCTCATAACCTCATGCCTAAATTAATTAGTGAAAGGATGGGATTGGAAATTACTAGGCAATATAAGGATTTTTTTTATTTTGATTAAAAAATATTTAGGCGCATTTGTTTGATAAAAGATGTTATTGTTGGTCTTACACAAGTCCCTACCAAGACATTGGTAATGGATATTGTGGTAGCAGAAATTCCACCTAAGTTTGGCATGCTGCTATGAAGGTCATGGGGATAAAAGATTAAAGTCACCATGAAGATGGAACTAACTTAAGCTACCATTCCTGTTTTTGGTGAGCAAAGAAGACTATATAGAGAGACAAGAATGGCTTATATGGTAAGTAGTAAGGACAAACCTCAGAATTTCCCAATTTATGCTATTGATTCTGAATTAGGATCTGCTATACCTTTCAATGAACTAACTGATGAAGCAGAAGATGAGAAGAAAGCAGAAATTCAGGAGGTTGAAATCAATAAGTAGAGAATCAGTAAAATATTGAAGAAGAGGAAAAACAGTGGCTAAGGGTAACTTATAGGACATCTTGCATGCCATTGTTATTGAAGAAACTCCCATAGTACAAGCTGAAGACATAAATGAGGGAGGAAGGAAGCTTAAGAAAGAAAAAACAGCTAAGAAGTTAGAATTTGCAGGTGATGATGCAGGATTCATGTTTCAAGCTAGAAATCCAATGACAAGACATGTCAGAAAAGTCTTGGAAAGCAGTAAATAAACTCAGAAGGTTAGTGAAACTGTTCAGCCACCACCAAGCATCATAGACCTCTCTTCACCTACAAAAGAAGAATTGGTCATCAAAAAAAAGAAGGGAAAAGAGAAAATCATTGAAAAGTTAGAAGTTGAAGTCCTTAAGGAGCAACTGAAAGATGCAAGTGAAGAGATATCAGTCTTGGGGAAAGAGGCAAAGAAACGTAGAGCTGAAAGAGTGTAGTTTGAATAGATGAGAAATATTTGGGAGGATCAAGTCACAAGTGTCTCAAAGACCTTGGACAACATAGAAAAGATTATAAAGTGGACTCAACCACGAAGAAAAGAGGTAAAGCACATAAGAAAGGTAAACCTGCACTTACAATCTAAGAACAAGACACTAAAGGACCAAGTCAAAGACCTTCAAGAAAAACTAGACCTGATTGATGAAGAGCTGGAATAGAATGGTTTGAAGATGACTATGGTTGAAGAGACCATTTCTCAACTGATCATAAATGAGGAGGAAACATCACATGAGACATAAAATGAGATTGAATATGCTTCAGAGGGTTCATTACATGCAGAAAATCATTTTTTTTTGCAACTGGAAATCACTTTTTGGAGACAATTTTGAAATGTGAAAATTCTACACTTTTACACAGTTTTGTAGCATTTCCTATGCTTAAAGCAATGAAAATGCTACGAAAAAACCTGTAGCAGCCTCTTTTCCTATAAAGTCACTTTTTGCAGTTTTCAAGGAGGGAGATTGATGGTGTTAATGTGTCATGACTTGATTGAAACCATGGAACATCAAAGGAGTAGATTTTTTGGGTGCAAAAGCTGCTTTTTCAACTCTACCAAAGCTCACTACAAAACTGTCTTGTTTTCATAGCGAGCTATTTCTGAAGTTTTTGGAGCATCTTAATGGCATTTTTGGATAGTTGGACTCCTCCAACATGTCAAGGGAGTTTAACATCAAATATTTATGACTCGAAGGAAGTGCTATGGAGACAGATCATCAACCAAAGCACTTTTTGAAGATAAGGGTTGTGCATTCCTGAAAAATAGGGTTATGTTCCACATGTCTAGGAGAGTCTTAAATATGTAAAATGGTAATGAACCTATCATGTATCTTTCAAGCATGTGATGCCTATTTTGTAACTGACATGTAACTGTTTCACAAGATAAGGTAGAGTTATGAAATAAATAGGAGTTAGAGTCCTATTAGGAGATGATTTCTTTAAGGTATAGCTGTTAGTTTTTTGTTAGGATTTATGTCTTTCATTTACGTGATTTTTCATAGGATAATTCGATGGTCTAGCCACTAGGCAGATCATCCTTGTTGTAAAGAAGGTCTATTTAAAGACAAATCATCGAAGTAGTGAAGGGTTGGAGATTTTTTGCACTAAACTTCTGCATGTATTTTAATTATATCAGTAATACAGAGTGAATTTCTTCTTGACAAACCTAATATTCTCATGGGGTTTTTATTGTCCTATGATCTATATCTTTATGTTCTTACCATTTGAAGTAGATTTCATCTCGATTTCTCATAATTCATAATTTATGCTCTGACTTCCTTTAGTGATGAAATAATTGTGTTGCTCTATGTTTCATGTGTGAGTTGCCTCTGTTAAAGACCCCTATCTACCTCAGCTTCCATGTCAAGAAACATTGCCACTGAAACTAATGATTGTTGACTCCATAAGCCCAATGGTAGCAAACCTGCATTCTTTTCAACCTACAAACATAAAAAAACACATTACATTTCCCATAGAGTTAGCCATCTAGTACTATCATTATTCAATATCATAAACCCTCTTGAGAGATCCCTCTCAGATTGAAGAGGCTAAGCTTCAGTCAAAAGCTGGTTTGAAACAACTACACTGAGTTGTTTGATAAGCAGCCAATCAAGTACAATTTTGTGATAACAGAACCTGTCTAAGAAACACCTCTATTATTGTGATAAATAATGCTTCAACATCCTACCATTCACAGGTTCACCATGTATTTCTATTCCATCCAAATATTTGAGAAAAAATGCATTGTGATGTCTAAAAGCATAAATGATATATGGTCATTTCCACACATTATCAAATTTTTCATGCTTGCCTTTGTCCTCTCTTCTGGAACCCCACTTTAAAACACTGTCACCCAAATTGAAATCATTTGCTTTGGTTCTTCTGTCAAAAAATATTTTTGACATTCTCCTGGATAACCTATTTTTTGTTATATAATTCTTCCTTGGATTGTTGTAGCTGAATGGTATGATTTATCCTTCTCTAAGTATCATTTGGTTCAACCTGAAATTCTTGAATTATCTTCATAACTGGAACTCCTAGAGAAGATGGAAAAACAACATCAATTCTATAAACCAATTGGTATTGTGACATTCCAATTGATTTCTTTGTATAAATCCTATCATCCCAAAGTGAATTTAAAACTTGTTGTGCCATGAATTCTTGTTGTCTTCTAGTAGATTTTTGATAATGTTTACTAAAATTTTATTTGAAGATTCATCTAACCCATTACCCTGAGTGTAATAAGTAGTTGAATGTCCTAGAGTGATATGATATCTGCTACAAATATCTACCATTTTTTTTTATTTAAAGGTTGTTTCATTATCTGTAATGAGCTTATTTGGACATCCAAATCTTGACAATATATTGGTTTCTAGGAATTTAATAATTACAACATCAATTGCTAGTCTAGAAGGTGTGACCTAATCCATTTGGTGAAATATTCAGTGGTTGTGAGGATCCATTTGTGTTGGGAAGAGGATGGTGGGTGGATTTGTCCAATGAAATCAAAACCCCACTGTTGGAAAGGGCTTTCAACAGATATGGTTTTTAAAGGAGGGGGTAATAGTTTTCTTTTTCCTTCAAAAATTTAGCACTTGTGGTAGGAGGTAACATTCTTATGGACATCAGGGAAAAGGGTAGGCCAATAAAAACCAACTCTAAGGATATTGTTAGCAGTGATTTTCCAATACAAATGTCCACCGCAGTCTCCTTCATCAATTTCATGCATATTTCTTTCTGGATCACCCTTTAACACAAAATTTAGTAAAATTCCACCAGCATCTTTCCAACATAAAACATTATCTATGATGCAAAATTTTACTGCCTTTAACTTTAGAAATCTAGCCTTTGTCTTAGTCAAACTAGGAGGAGCATTTAAATTGAATAAAATAAAAATGAGGTATAAATACTAGGGTGAGGTTATAAAAGCCTCATCTATTTGTGGAGTTGTCTTCTCCTCTTTGATCATCTAACACAACTACAAAGTTGATATCCAATGTGTTGAACCCCAAAGATTTTCTTCTCTTTCACCACATTCTACTTCATTTTCTTTGTCCCTCATCAATTACAGGCCTAAATGATCAATAAGATTAATTAAATTTGCTTTAAGAATTTATATAATGACTAACTTGTTATATTTTCATGATTTTGTTGGTGTAGTAATTTTTTACTAAAACTCGGCTACAGAATACAGGCATTCCGTAGCCAGTCATCTGTTCTGCATCCATCCTCATGTTTACGTAGGTTCCAGGTGTCACTGCAAAGAAAAAGGCATATGGGTGAAATCCACAACACTTCCCCATCATCCCTTGCTCCCCACGAAGTCTGAGTTAAAGTCTCCAAGCAGTTATGCACGTAGAAGAGAAGCAATTTCCTATCAAAACACAGACTCTATAGATGTCCGCAGTAAAGCACAAGACTATTAATAAGAGTTTTAATTTGATTAGATGTGGGAAAGACACTTATCCCTGTTTTTCTCAACATTAGTTATGTAATTTAATTATAAGTATGACTTAGGAGACTGAGAAACTGTTGGTTAGATTTTGTTTTGTTGCCTAGATCTTTGAAGACTGTAAATACTATGTTTTAAATAATTTCTCCTTTAATGAAAGAGACATCATTTTATTGCATGAGCTGAGTCAATCTTGAGTAGATTTGCATGCTAATCCGGTGGTAGAGGGCCCTTGCTACCTGAGAAGCTTTGTTCATATGATTTAGATAAGTAACTTAGTCTTGTTTCATTCCTAGTTCAATTGACTTTCTGAACTTTGCATTTTATATTCACTTTCATTGAATGCTACAATTTAGTCTCGTTCTTATGTACTCTTCCAAAATATCACTAATGTCGAATGAGGTGTAACTGTAGTATTGTAGGAGTTATTTTTACATTCTTATGCTCAATTACATCAGTTGTTATAGCTAGTCATGATCTTATAAACTCTTCCAAAATATCACTAATTTCGGATGAGACATAGATGTGGTGTTTTAGAGCTTTGTTGTGTTTTGTTGAATTTTATGCTTTCATGCTCATTTACATAACATGTTGCAGCCAGTCCTATTCTACAAACTATTCCAAAATACCACTAATTCTGAATGAGACAGAGCTAAAACATTTCAGTGATTAGTTGCATCTTTAGTCTAGTCATAGCACTCCAGAGGTAGATTTCATTCTAGTTTAATTCTGTCACTATATTTCAAGTTTGATAATGGCACTCTAGTTCAGTTTTAATTCACTGCATTTCAAGTCAGATTAGTGGCATTCTAGTTTAGTTCCAGTTCACTGTATTTCAAGTTAGGTTAATGACATTTTAGTTTAGTTGTGGTCACTGTGTTTCAAGTCTGATCAATTGCATTCTAGTTTAGTGTCATTCATTGTTCTTTAAGTTGTGTTGACTGTCAAAATTAGAATTCACGGCCTTCATTGTTTAAAAACTAATCTTGTTCGGACTTCCTATTAATGCATCATATATGAACAGGAATAAGTTAGTGATATCAGTTTAAGGCCTTGATTGTTTTGCAATCCCTTGCAATTTCACAATTAAACCTTTCTTTCCAAAAACTATTTTAGAAAATCTCTAACTTTTGAATAAGGTTTAGTGGTGACAAGTTGAGCTACAGAATGAATTGATCTTAGCATGACAAGTTAATTGAGAGTAGAAATCTTATTCTGTTACAAATACTCTTTTTTCCAATTGTGTTTCAATAAACTTCTAGCCATGGATGAGATTCTTTGTAATATTGCAAGATGATTTTTTATTTAGTAGAACCTCATTTACACTAAACTTGTCCTTTTCTCAAGCTATTCCAATATATTTCTAATGAAGGAATTAGATGGGTACATGTTATGAGTTATTGAGTTCATGTTGTGATTTAGTTCCTTGCTATGAGTCATTATCAAACTTTGCATTTTCTGTTCTTTAGTGTCATACATAGTTTAGAAAAGGTTTTTCTCTGTTTTAGTGTAACCATTCACTTCTCTTTACCAACACTTAGTTCTTTTCCTTCTTGACATAAAACCATAAAACCAAAAACATCATAAAAACACTAAACACAACGTAGTGAGAAACAGATACCTAGGCACATATAGTGCACCACACTTCAGTAGTTTCCTAACCCTGGTTGATAATTTATGACCTCAATTTAGGAACACTAAGTTGAGCACAACACAATGCATGAAAATTAGAATCATCCATAAATTTGGCTAGTCCTTGTCCCTTGATTAGCTTGGTTGGTTTTATTTCTATGTCATATTCAAGAATAACGACAATCCATTTACCTCTTTTACCATCTCGTCCATTTTGAGTCAAAATATCCTTAACCACAGAATTTGGTACATAAGAAATTATGTGAGAATGGAGAATATATACTCTGAAATATTTGATTTCTTTTATTAGGGAAAAGGCTTATTTTTCCATTATGTTATATTTCAATGCAACATCCCTTAAAGCCTTGCCAAAAAATGAAATGGGTTTCTCATATCCCTCATTGTTTTTATGTAAAATAATTTTTGCAATAATGTGTTCAGATTCAAATGAAAATATTATAAAATATTTGGTAAAATCTGGACTGATCAGGACTGGTGTTTTTGGCAGTACTTTTTTTACTTGATCAAATGATTGCTTAGCTTCAATGTTACATCTTATTTCTAAATCTCTTTTTAACATGTTTTTTATGTTTCTAAGAAGTTCTACAAGGTTGGGAATGAACCTTACTAGGAAGTTTATCTTGCCAATAAATGATTGAAGTTCTTTAATGTTTCTAGGATGACTGATTTCAAGATAGCTTCAATTCTACTGGGATCAATCCTAATAACTTCTTTGGAAATGATATGGCCTAGAAGTTTTCCTTCTTAAAGGCCAAAAGGTTTATTATTAAGATTAAGTGAAATTCCAAAGCTCCTACATTTCTCAAAAACTTTTATCAAATGTAACAAATTTTCTTCATCAGTTTTGGAATAAACAATGATGCCATCTAGATATATAACAATAAATCTGCCAATTTCATCATCAAAAGCAATATTCATTGCTCTTTGAAATGTGCTTCCAACGTTAATTAAACCAAAAGGGCATCTTCACATACATGAAGGTACCCCATGAAGTAGTCAAAGTTGTCTTATCCTGATCATTGGGGGTGAACCAAAACTTGGTTATAGCCTGAGAAACCATATAACACAAAAATCCTTTTAGATCGAACTACCTTTTGTCAAATTTTATTCTTCTTAGGTAAAGTGTAGTTGTCCTTTAGTGATACTTTATTAAGGCTTCTAAAATCTATACACAATATGATTTCACATGTTTTCTTCCTTGTTGGTACTATAATGGAAACCCATTTAGAGTACCTAAGAGGAACTATGATCTTAGCATCAGACATTTTATTTATTTCTTTCTCAATTAAAGGCATTAGTACTGGATTTATTCTTCGAAGTTTTTGGTTAAAGGGTTTCCGATCCTCTTTAATTGGAATTTTATGTTGTATTATACTAGTATCATAAGCTTTAAGATTTTCATAGCTCTAGGAAAAGACATCGGTGAATTCTTTGAATAGAGCAATGTATTTATGCTTTTCAACAAGTGGTAATGACTTAGACAATTTTATCATTTTTGGATATTTTTCACTACCTATGTTGCATTCTAAAACATTTTCCCCTATGGGCTCAATCTTAGGTTTCTTAATTACATCATTGAAGTCAAACGATTCTTCTAATGGAACCAAACCTCTAGGAAAAACATTATCTTTTAATTGAAGTATTTAAAATTCTTCTTTCTCTTGATCTTTTTAAAGCAATTCTACAGTATTTACAACTTTATCTACATGTTCATTCACATCTACATTGTCTAACTGTTTCTCTGAATCAGAATGTACAATTATTTTATCTTCTAAATCACACTCTATATCTATACTATCTTCTTCAAATTCATCCTTAGATTGCAGAAAATTTTCAATTTGTTTATCATTACCAAACACTTATCAATACCTAACATTTTTTGGAACAATTGGTTGGTGTTTCACTTCCACTGTATATTGTTGATTGATATGATGCATTTTACAGGTAATGGCTGAAAAAGAAATAATATTAGCAAGGATATTTTGATTTCTAGGGATTGTAGAAAGGCCATATTCCACAAAACTCTCTAGAAAATCCAACAAAAAAATTATGTATGCTCTTAATCTAGGGTGTTTTGCAGAGTATTATCCTTTTATTTGTTTTATGATTAGCTCAGATCCCCATGAATGGAAATGATTTTAGCACCCAATTTTTTCAATAATTGTAATCCTAGTATTAGTGCTTCATACTCAACTATATTATTGGTGCATTAAAAATTAAGCTTGTATGAATGTCCTTCAACATGATTATTTCCTGTATTTGAAGCTCACATTCCTGCTCCAGAACCCTCTATGCTACAAGATACATCAAATTCCATGTTTCAAAGAGGTTCAAGATGAGTGTCCTATTCCACTGTTTTTGTTTGGTTTTGATCTATTTCAAAAATCTCAATTTCTGAATTAGCAATCTGAGTGTTGATGTCTCCATCATTATAGAGAATGAAAGAGTCAAGATCTGAATGGACATAGTAAATAGGACAATTGTATGGCTTATCGTGTCTTCTCACCATGAATTTCATCAAGGTCACCCTATATAATCTCCTTTTTTGACCAAAAACTGGTATGATAGCAAAAGTTATCCATCTGTAGTGTTCCTTGCAACTTAGCTCCCCATGAGCGTGACAACAACATGCCATACTTAGGGGGTATATCTGCAACCACTATATCCATCACCAAACTTTTGGCTGGAATTTGAGCCAAAGTAACACACAGATATTTGATAAGACCTAAGCATATTACTTTTCTAGAATCAAAAGAATATAAATCCTTATATGTTCTGGTAATGTCAAGTCCTAATTTCTCCATGACAGCCTTAGGCATTAAGTTATGTGATGCACCTAAATCTAGCATGGCATTACGCGGACTTTTGTCATGAAAATTTAAGCTAACATAGAAGGGAGGCACACCTCCTTCCTGAGGTTTTCCATCTACTTCTGGTCCAAATAAAAGTTCAGGTTGGTCATCATTAAAATTGATAGTATCTTTATTTTCCACTATGTTAAGAGATTTCATTACGTGAGATCTGTACATATTTTTGTTCATTAAATCTATTAGAGGAATAGGAATTTTGAGTTTTTCTAACTCATTCTCAATATTGAAGGATGTTTGAACCTTACTCATGTTTAGGAAATCTGATTTATCAACAACATCTTTTGGGATAGGCTCTTTTTTCTGACTAGTGGTTAGGATATCTGTTTGAATATTATTTGAAGCAATATCAACTATATTATTGGCAAGAGTTTCTAATGTCTTTTTACCTGAATTTTAAATAATTTTCTTGGTAGGATTATCTACGATTTTCTTAACAACAATATAAGATGTTTTCTTAGCAGGAATAGAAAAATTCTTCTTACTGGGGGTGTCTAAAGTTTTCTTACACCTAAGGTTGTATTAGCTATGAACTTCCATAATAGTATTTTCAAATCCCTATTTATAATCATCTGATTCCTCAAAATCAAGTTCTGTTTGAGAAAGATGAATATTTTCTTTTTCTTCTTCAGTATGAAAAATTGTTTCATCATCATTTATTCCCATCAGATTTATTTTATTAGCTTATACCTCTTATAATATTTAACCTTCATCATCAACATAATTCTCTTAGAAAATATGTCTAATTTGCTGGTCTGGTCCCCCTTTTTCCCTTTGTTTATTTGTGGTGGATTTCTCCTAAAACTTTGGTTTTGATTTTGAGGGCCAAGCTGATTTTATCTTAGGGGAACTCCCTATTAGATTACTCCTTTCCATCATTTTCTCTACTATTCTGACCAAAGACTCTATTTTAGCATTAGCATAAGATGTTGATGGTTATTCTTTCACTGTCACTCTCCTTGAACGTTCTTATCCTATCTCTTTTTGCTAACAAGTTGGCTTCTACACTCACTGCATCTCTTTGCATTTCTTCTAACGTTGCAATGTTTTTTCTCTTAGCTTATAAGACATGTCTCCGTAAAAGCCATAAGGGAATTTTATTAAGTCTAAACCTTGTGGTGGTTTAATGTTTGCATGAATTGTATTATAAACACTATTGAATCTGGTGCAATAATCCTGGACACTTTCCCTAGGTGCCCTCCTAATACTTTCATATTATGATAGAGTCAGAAGAGGGTTCTTTTTAACTTCCCATCTATTAAGGAATGACTGATGAAATGCAGTTAGATCATTAATGCTAGCAGGTGGCAAGGCTTTAAACCATTTTCTAACTTCTCCATTAATACTTTGAGAAAACAACCTCATTTTAACATTTTCTTCATATACTTATTGAATATCAAAACCATCATTCATCCTATCAACATGTTGTTGAGAAGCTATGGGTCTAGTAGACTCAAACTAGGGGATCCTAGTTTGATAGTCCTGTGGCATGTTTTATAAAGGAACTTGAAGAACAAGTGGAGCATATCTTGCTGCCATTATGGGAATATGCAGATGGATAATATGTGGATTGATGAAAGGTGGTGGTTGAATGGAAGGTGGAGGTTGAATGAAAGGTAGAGGTTGACTTGGAGTTTTAGGTTGTGATGAAGATGTAGGTTGAATTTTAGGTGAATATTGGGGAGAAGATGGAGTTTTAGTTTCCTGGTGAGAAATTATATGGGTGGTAGTGGAAACTATAGAAGGAGTGGGACTAGATGATCTTGGATGAACAGATTGAGATGAAGTGGATGTAACTAAAAAAGAAGTTAAGGTAGAGAATTCAAAAAATTGTTGGATGTATGCCTCAGGGAAAGATAAGTCAAGACCTGAAAGTAAATCCTGTAATTTATCAAAGTCTTTAAGGATTTGAATATCAAGATCAGGTTGGGCAGAATGAACTTCAAATGTATGATGTTGCAAGGTAGACTGCTCTACCACAGTTTGATCCACCCAATTGGATGACTTGTTCCTAAACAAGCTATGCTTAAGAGAAAAACCAAAATCAATATTTTGTAAAGTGAAAAATTTCTTTGGAAGAGAATCTGCCATAGGGGGAGGGATACTACTTCCTTGGCTCTCGGCTATACTTCTTCTTCTCAGAAAATTTTTAGGATCATCAACAACAGCCGCAAGTTTGGGATCAGGATGAGATCTAGTGTAAGCTTTTTTGGGAGCCAAAATTAAAATCTAAAGCTCACACACACACTATTATTTACAAAAGTGAAAAGGAAACCAATCTCTTCAAATATTCCTAAAATACACTCCTTTTAACGAGGGAAATAAGTTCGTAGAAAATTACAACATTTTCAATTGTTCCCTACTATAGTCCCCATTATGTTATTTCTCTATAATTTTTGAGATTGTGAGAGTAAAAATAGAGGACAACATCAAAACCACTTTGGAAGATGGGATCTAGCCCTGCTAACTTCAGAGAGGGATCTCTATAAATTTTAGCTTTGTTTTATGTAATTTTTAAGTTAGTTATGACTGTGAAAATTGTTTGTTTGTTTATGATTTGATTAGATTCTTTGGTTGAATTGATTCTTATAATTCCATTGGGATATAGAGTCTAGAAGATAATTGGATCTGCATCAAACTTTAAAGGAGTTTCACAGGAAAATATAGGTTGCACTAGCTGGATCTTTCAAAATTTAAATGATATGAAATAGAAGAGATGAAAGGTTCAATAGAAACTAAGGAGATATTAAGAATTCCTTAATTTGACTTCAGAAGAAAACATAGAAATTACCTAAAACCATAATACGGTGCATATTTCAACAAATCATATTCGTCGTCGTTTCTGTAATGTAATCAAGTTTTTAAAAATGATAGTGAAAGAAAATAATGAATAAACACATGAACAAGAGAAACACGTCACCAATTCGTACACCACATGAATATTGTGAAGAATTTCCTTGTATTATTAATGAGTCCAAAGAAAAGAAAATTAGAATAACTTGGAGAAAATTATATTCAACAATCAACCCATAATACTTGAAAATGTGAAGTATTTATACAATAGTTACAAAATCATTACAAAATTGTTGTCTCAACAGACAGTGTATATTTAGCACTATTCTAAACAAAATTATCGATGTCTACAGAGTAATAGGATAGATGGACAACTTCGTGGAGAGGTGGCTCTGCTTTGGAGGAGTCTATTGATGAATTGGCCTATTATTGTGCTGCAATGATATATCCTTTCATTACATTCAAATTACCAATCACTGTAGTAAGTCACACAACTTGTCCCATTTGTCTTCATTTGGAATGGTTAATTTAGTTACGTTCTGGTAAATTTCATCAACCTCAGTATAATTTTCAAATGTTTTCCTTACCACGAAAATATTATTTACCTCATGCTAGATAAAGAAATAATTTCCCACTGATTTTAAGAAAGCTCTAAGTGTCATGTTGCCTTTGATGTTTTCAAACTTTGAACTATCTCTGGCTACCTCCTTCAGTTTTTTAATATAATCTTCATGAGTAATCAATTTAGCATTAATTACAAACAAACTGGGTAACCCTTTTTTATTTAATGCTTCTATCCCAGTGAAAAATATATTTATTGATATTTCCAGACTCCGACATTTTTCCTCTAATTGAGAAATAAGATACTTTTTAGTCAAAATTTTCTTTACCTCCAAAATTTCTTCTCTCATATCACCAATTCCTAAATCATCCAACTCATAGATATTCTTTGAATTTAGGAACTTGATGATGTTTGTAGATTTGGCAGGCATTTCACCCAAATGTTCTCTCATCTCTGTAATGGCCTCTGTTGTTGTATTTATCAAGTCTTTCTGCTAAAAAATAATCTGGATACATGGCCAAATTTCAGCAATAGAATTCAAAATATTTGTCTAAATGATTTCCTTGGCTTGGGCCAAGGTCTATCCAATAGCTGATTCTCTTTCTAAAGATTATTTGTTTACAATTTCTTTTCTCGTATCTGAAATTCCTAAATCATCCAGCTCATATATATTCTTTAGTTGGGAACTTGATGATGTTTAACAGATTAGCGAAGACATTTCTTCGATAATTCTCTCACCTAGTAAATTTGGCCAATTTGGTGTCCAATTTATCGTTGTACCGACTTCTAGTCATGTAGGCTTGATGGTTAGGTACTAAGTGTGATAGCTATCCACCGTCGATCATCATTTCTTTTCATGGCATCGACTTGTATTTTTATTTTGACGTTTGTAGAATTGTCTTGTCTGTTGCTAAGTGATGTCACCATCTAGGCGTCGTGATGTCGAACCAACATATTATGGCTATGAAAGCGCTTCTAAGAGTGTTGCAATACCTCTATTTCGTGAAGTGTCGAAATCTTGATGTTATGGCCAACCCGCGCTTTGAAGTTTTTATCTAGGCAGTGAAAATTAAATATTATTTAGTGGTGTAAAACTCTTAGAGCGTTTAAGAGCGTCACTTTTTTGCATGTTTGGGGCGGTCTCTTACGGCGTTGATAAACGTGCCCCTAAGAATGGCATAGTAATTTTTTTTTTCACCTGTAGCATAGGTCTTAGATGATTACGATGTAATAAAATCTTAAACCGCATGACTTAAAATATTTAAAAAAATGAATCACAATGAAACAAAAATGAATCTAGTCGAAATAGTTGCATATTGAATATGTGGAGAATATATCTTGAACTATTATGAGGATGAAGCCATACACTGAACTGTTTTACTAATGAACTGTAATGCCACATAACTGTGACTGTGATGCCATGTATATTGTAATGTTTTGATGCCACATATACCACTGTAATGTTAATGAAGCTATATAAATATCCAACTATGTTAATATACATACAACTGTGATGCTGCTAGACATGCAATTGTGTTCTTTTGATTTATGCGATTATGTTAACTAGCAACAAACATGCAATTGTCTTTCAGTCAACCATACTAGTATTGCCAAGCCTTGATTCTGGTCTTCATACATGCAGTGTTAGGATTAAATGTATTAACATCTTGAACTTGAATCGATTACATACTTTACTTTAGCAAGTTATATATATTGAACTGAAATGAAATATTACATACTCTGTCTGGAAAAACAATAGTTGCATCTTGAAATAATGAAGCCATATTTGAAGCATTATATTAATGAAGCCTACTGTAGCTGATTTACTAATGAACAATATGCTATAATTACCAGTACATGATTACCGTAATATTCTTGTAAATGTTGTGATACTACACATGCTCATTATTAAATTTTAATGAAATATATAAATATCAAACGTATTCTTAACAAAAACCTATTTGTGATCTTGCCAGACATACAATTAATATTCTTTGCAGAACATGCAATTGTGTTGAGGTCAACCATACTATTGTGTGCCAGGACCCATACCAGAGTGCAGAGATTAACTATACATCAAAGTGCTGAGACCATCATATTAATGTACTGAACTGAGATCAATTACATACTTTACTGTAGAAAGACCTTATATATATTGAACTGAAATGAAACAATACATACACTGTATTGAAGCAATATTATACATCCACTGAAGCGAGACAATACATTGTGAATACAATTATGCCAATGAGATTGTGCATTCAATTGTGAATCGATGCCAAATGGTGTCGTATATACACTGTTGTTCAAGACTTTGTTCAGATATTTATTTATAATAATTGGAGTGAGTTCATAACTTAGATGTGTTGAGATCACTGTGATAGTGTCGAGACTTGTGTACATATGCCACTACCAAGACTGAGAATCAAATACGAGACTAACCATAGAGATGCGAGACTATGATCATAAAATAGAGATGTGAGATTGAGAGTGTATAGTCTGGTATCATGAGCAAGAGAAATCCAGAGCCCTCACAAATATAATCAAGCCAGAGTAAAAGTCAGTAAATGCCAAGGGTACAATTTAGCAGCATGATGGAGGCTTACCTCTGACACCGGATTCGATTTACTGTCCTTGTGGAGACCCCACAATGTTTAGGTGCATCGCCCTCCTTGCAACAACGTGATTCGAATGGCCACCAAGCGACATTCTTTCCTTGGATTTCCCTCTCCACGTCTTGCCTTAGAACTCGGTTGTTGATTGGCTGCAGAGGAGTAGCGGTCTAATGCAGTAAATTCCAAGGGGTTAATTATGAAATATTTTATTAAACATTACACTGTGCCAACCATAAAAACGCATAACCTAACTATAAAACTAGCATAGCCAGGAGTATTTCATATATCTCTCCATTTTCTCTGCGATGCGGAAGGGCACATTTTTCTTTGTTCAACATAATATCCATAGACATCGATAGGTGGATGAAACCTCAATCCTATTTCGTTCACTGATCGATTAAAAATGAGTGGAATGGACCAAAAGCAAGCTATCCCTAGATTCGAAAATGCTGCTCTTCAGCTCTTCTAATTGTTGCCCACTACCCACCTTAACTGCAATTCACAATCTATAAAATGATTTAATTGTTGTGTTCATATGCCTTCGTGACTTTCATGTGGGAGGCTTCTACTCTCTTCCTTCGCTACAATTTCACTATTATGCTATGCTTGCTCAACAACCTTACTCCAGGTTCTGAAATGTTCCTCCTTGTATTTGAACAAGACTCCTCTGTCATCCAGGTGCATGATGATGCAAACAGAGTTCTACACAAATCTAGTATTTTCAATTATCTCAACACAACTACGTACCCATCCAAAATAGAAGCTCAATAAAAGAATTCAAAAGTAGATAGTTTTTATTTAATATTCAAATATATCATCGTAGAGATTAATTGCAACAACCAATGCAACATCTTTCTATGGCACAGGGTTGAATATCTATTCCCTGAAGCAGCTCAGACCTCTCTTAAGGTGTGGTTTCTGTTGAAAATTATTATGGTACCACAGTTCGGATCTTGCCACAGTGAAATACACAACTTCGAATATTTCTATGACTCTACTATGGCAGCTCGGTTAATCTTATGGAGGACTTATCTATCAGACTTATCTATGGGACTAAACATATATTGCTACAGGACGGGACCTAATGCCACAGAATCTATTCTACAATGTCACCAGATGGAAACCTAACATACTACAGGTCCAGGGTAAAATAGACTGACATTATACAATATGGAGGTGACTACTGTGAGGTTGTCCTGCCTCACTATATCTGATCAAAGTGAACACTGAAAACATGATATGCAACATGTGACAATAAGACAGTGACTCTTATTAGGACCATGATGGTTAATAGACAGTGATCTTACATCAGCTATTGACAGTGACATAAATTAGGCTTGTTGGGCAAGCAAAAGTTGTTGGCCCCTAGGTGGCCTGATGTATTGCATCTCATTATATCTCTTTCTACTGAACTCTTGATATTAATCGAATAATAAGAAGAATTAAGTTTGGGTTTTCCCCCTTGTGGGTTTTTTCCCTAGTCTCCGACCTAAATACTAGTGTCCTTATTTTTTCCGCTATTATTCTATTGTTCCTTACTGTTACATTGCATTACCGTTATGTATACTGCTGATAATGGTGGAAGGAAATTACTGTGATAAAAATAAAAATAAAAATCTAAAATTGTCTATTTGCAACAAATGCCCTAAAATTAACAACATGATAGATAGTGGTAACAACGAGAAGCAAGGAGATGGAAACTCCACAGTCAATCTACTAGTAGACAATATGCCTTCTCACCTCCAACAGATTTCTCATACTAGGTAGCACACATCAAAAAACTGCTAATGAGAATGGAATGCCTTAAATCTGAAATAACAAGTTATATCCAAATATTGAAGTGGAATCCATAAATCTCAATTTGAAACAGTTGTTTTTATAAATGAAACACCAAGAAAACTTACAAATCCAAAACTCACTCAAGGGCTACACCACAATAAAATATGAAAAATTTTAATCATTGAAAATATGCACGAGGAGATGAAATCCCAACAGGCTTTATTCAAATAGGGGATGGAAACGCAACAACAAACTCTAAATCTTTGGGTACATGTGACTCGGGCTTCCCAACCCCCTCACTCACCATAGTGGAGGCATTGTTCCAAGCCAAAATAATGGAGAAATGCATTAGACAGACCCTAAATTCCAGGGTACATGCTTATTTCTGAAGTTAGAGACCCTAAATTCTTCATTCGCAATCTTCAATTTAAAATTTAACATTTTTCACAGAGTATATAAAAAGAAAAGGGCCTTCCTGAAATCATATTGTAATTTGTCATACCATGGTTTCTGAATTTCTTCAAGACAAAATTCAAGAAATCCAAGCATTTTTTGTTCCCTGTACGCATGAACACAACTGTTGTAGATGCCTGCGAGTTGAGGAATGATCCATCCTTGGATTGAAGTTTCATTATTTTCTCCCAGTATACTATTTATTGTAGGCCTTCCAAAGAATAGAGTAACGTTGTTGGTAAGGCATAGAGAAGATCAGGAGGAAGCCTGATCCAAACACCACCAAGGTAAAAGGTAAAGTTGGTCAGTTATCACTTTGAGAGATGGAAAATTTATCAATGACAGAGGAGAATGGTGATCAGATTCTAACTTTTGAAGCTTAGCCTCCCGCTTTTCAATGATTTTCTTGATGAAAGGCAATTCATCAGGCAAATTCAGACCTAAGGTTTTAGCTTCTTTTAGCATTTTAGGGAATACTATTTCAAATCCACTTGGCCTATGGCTATTAGCCTCCTCCTCTATTTTTCCAGCTTGTGTCTTGAAAAATTCAATCCCTGAAATATGTACAAGTTAAAAACTCTTCACAGGAAAGAATATACCATAATTTTGTCACTGTGTGAACATATGGAAAGGGCAATCCAGATATCAACATATTTTTACTTCACTCCCCTTTCCCCCACCACACACATATATATTTAAGTTAATACAAAAATTACTTCAATCCCCTTTCCCCCACCACACACATATATATTTCAATTAATAAAAAAATTACATAAGGGCCTTGATTGATGTACACACCTTTTTGTACTTGTGACTCTCCAATCTGCCATATAGTAAGAGTAATAATACATGCAAGAGTAGCTAGTATTCTGTCATATGCCAAGAAATAGAATTCTTGATCCATCTAAAACCTATGTCTCAGCTTGAAGGACCTTTGAAAAACCATAAGGGAGAAGAACATTGACCCAAGTATGAAGAAAACTTGGAAAAAGCAAATGGAGTTCTAGGATGGAGTCTGGACTATGCAGGTATGGAGCTTGAATACCAAGAATACCATATTAAGTACTAGATGAGAGTATGAAGGATGTCATCTCAGTTCAAACTAGAAGGAAAATAGAGTAATGAAGACTTTCAATATCTCATAAAGTATGACAACCAAGTTAAAGCAATGATGGCCGAGGAGAAAAGTTTAGTTTATCGTCATTCCATGATCACAATCTTGAAGAGGAATCTACAAGCATTTAAGTAATTAGCTTGAAGGTATGAGATGTTTATCATACATTTTCTTATTCAATCTCAATGAGAAACTAATAGCCTATGAGGGGGAAAGACTCTTAAAACAATGTTTGTTCAAGGTATTTGACAAGTTTTTAAGTTGGTAAAAGAAGTTGCATTTGTGGGTCTTACAAATTCATGAAAAGAGGCATAGTGAAACTTGAAAGTGGAGGGGTCTTAAAATTCCTCAATGTCAAAATTCTGTTATGGCAATGCCAAATGTATAGAGATCCAGCCTAGTACAAGTTCTTACCACTTAACCACGATTTGGCCGATTAAATTAATGGCTAAGATAAAATCCAATTCTGTGAAGCTAAAGAAAATACAAGATCCTATGCAATGGATAACAGACGAAGGACCAGTAAAAAATCTCGGAAAAGTAACTAATATAACCTCACAAATCGTGTTAACTTATTCACCTATATGTTCAACAAGAGAGACAAAAAAAACATTCAAACTTGTTCATATAAAGAAAATTCTGCCAATATAATGCTTTAAAAGTTCATTTAACCAGTAAGATTATAACCAACTGCATTGATTTCTCAGTTTAGAATATTGAAACAAGTTACAAAAACAAAACGAAAAAAGGAGCCATAGAGAACAAGATGACTGTAGAAAACACCATACATCTTTGCAAATAAACATAGACTAAAATGGCACTCCTATCCATAGCTTGACTAAATCAATTGATTCAAAGAATATTTTTTCTAGATAAAAAGTGAGATGCAAGATAGATGTTACTCTCACTGCTTTTCAATCTCTCTATAAAGTTGGGCTTCTTTTACACATTTATTCTAGTTTTAGATGATATATTATTTGTTTGTTCCCCTCTAAAAAAAAAACTTAGAAAATGACAAACACACTTACCACAAGTCCATGTGCTCTAAGAAAGTTGAAGGCTGCAAAGACATCAAATTCGTTATAACCAAGATCCCCAATGAACCAAGATATGTTTATGGTAACTAGAACAGTTCCATAAAGTTAGCTTAGAAATTGTCAAATAAGAGGGATGCAAACCATTTCCATTTTTTTCTATTTTATAGAGTTTGGGAAGATGTTTATGAGGTAAACATACTGTGTAGCCATAGAAATTTCCCAATCCAGTGACGGGTATCAATTTTTTGCACATGGTGTTCAAAAGTTTAGAGTTGATGATACGACAATATAAACGGTAGAAAGATTCATACATTTTGTGATGCTGACTCTTAAACACCCAGCCCGAATGAGATGGTATTGCAAACTACATATTGAAGGATACAGTGTTGAACATACGCCAATCTACGGGTGGAGTTCATGTTGGATCAAGCTACTGTAGTCATGTATATCTGACTCTTGCCCCTTAATAACACATTGCTCAATTTGTTTGAATCTTCATTTCGAAGAGTACGTAAGTCGAGTTAGCATTAATAGTATAAAAATATGAAACAAAATTTTTCAAGCACGATTAAAAGATGGAAATTAGTTCTTCGCATATAAACTCTAGAAATGTGAGAAGTAGTGGCTAAAGAATATCCAAATCTACAGTGCATATAAACATCGTATGCTAAAACTTGATTTTGACTAATTAATAATGACAATTTCTTGAAAGCATTCTTCGGTGAATTTGAAGTAATTTGGAAAAGAGACATGGTATTGTGGCATCAATAAATACGGAGAAACCAAGCGTGAAAATCTTAGTCTTGTTTGGAGAGATGATGGTTTATCACGGGATTCCCTTTAATGAGTATTACTGAGTGTGAACTTCTTATAATACTCCTTACTAATATATGTTAGACTCAACATGTATATAAATGAAAGGAAGATTGTTAAGCATCACTTGACAACATGTTTTCGTGGGTACGCCTAATTTTGTAACAAACTTCTCTCACGGATTTCAAAATTATATGAAGTTCTTGAAGATACTGGGTGATGCACGAAATTTCACAATTCTATAAGAATCTTAGATTTGTGACATAAATCCTTTTTCTAATAATATATTAGCTTACTCTTTAAATTTGTCTCATTCAACTAATAAAATGTTTCAAGGAGTATAATGAAAACTAGATTATGTGTGACATAAAATAATCATTGATGCTAGACTTGGAAGTTAAGTATAATAAAGTAAATGCCGCTTCTACCGAAGCATAATACCATTTTTATGAAGAATAAGACAATCATTGATGCTAGATTTGGAAGTTGAATAATATGAATGGCTCAGGCTTGTTCATTACGTGCATAGTAACAAGTGTTTAGCATTTTACCATGATAAAGTTGGGAACAAGTTCTAGTTGTGTATACGATTCTTGTGAACTCAAATTTCACCTAAAACATAGTTTTTTGTATGGTTCTTAAGCACATGGTTAAAAATGATAGTGCATCAAAATCTGTATTGTTGGGCCAAATACATAAGTAATAAAATTCTCTTTACCAATTTACTCACTTCATCAAACGTCTTCACCTTAACTGACGCACGCTGGGATAAATATCAAGTAGATTTGTGACATTTTAAGAGCTTAGTTTCACGGTGGAAGTACCCAAAAAATAATCTATCAAGCACTCTGCCTTTTGTGTCATTTCATGATGGCGATTGTTGTATCTTAATGGAAAGTATAATTGTGATGTAGAACAGGCGAGCCTACAAGGTAGATCCAAACTTTGGAGAAAAACAAGGCGGTCCACGGGAAGAATGAGGTGAAGATAGAGATGCTATTACAAGGCCATGATACAAGGTTTGTCTGATGCAAATGCTATAATAATCAATATAACCTTAAATTCCAACATAGATCAATACATCGGTGGTCAAAATACTTTAAAAATGCAGGTAAATTTTTCCAAGCTAAAGTGAAGATTGAAAAAAGATCAATCCTAGATATAAGCCTGTAGGCGCTGTTTACATGCTAGAGGATTTGGATTCGGTCACATCAATAGGTCGACCAACTGATTCACATCCATTTCCTTTGGATTAGCTCAATCCTTCGAGACACCACCAAGCGAGAGCAACATCGATGCAAAGATCCTCAACATTTCAAAATTAATGCAAGATCGGCGTAGTGGTAATGCATGTATTTCGAAACAAATAACTGATACACATTCTAACCCATTTGAATAACCATTGTAGCAAGGGTTACATCTAATTAGATCCAATCCCAGGTATATTGATGGAAAAAAATTAATATAATTACATTTTTGGATTTATGAAAAATTTGCAAAAAAGCAGAAGAATTTAACCTTACTTGAGCATACATGATGCTTGTGTTGCCCATGAGCCGATCATCTAATCTTCTAGTTCTAGTAGTAGTGGAGTTCAGCAATGAAAATGGTATCTACGTCAAGTTATCTCATCCTTAGCTGCTAGTTGAAGAGCTCTGCTTGAACTTTTATAACATTCTTGAAGTGTGGCCCTTGCGAAATTGAACACATGACCTTCATCCTGCTGAATCTGAGAATCTGACATTGTGGTTGCAAAGATGAATTTGCCATATATTTTGTGCATGTGATAGGCGGGGTTTTTCTTGTCATCCTCCCTCTTCCCTGGATAAACCATGCAATCGGAGGAAATGAATTAAAACATTATTTGAAATTTAAATTTTGAAATGAATTAAAAATTTTTACTTAAAAATAGTAATAGCATATAAATTATGCGTTATTGCGACAACCCAAAGCGTCACTATTGCAATGAGAAGCTTCTTCCAAGCGTCACCCAATTGTGACACTTAAGAAAAATTAATCACAATTGTGACATTTGGAAGAAAGCGTCATGATAAGCGATGCTTTAATGGCGATGTGTATTATTACTGACGGATTCCTCAAATGCCACAATTTGTGACACTTTGATAAATTCTTCGGTATTTATAACACTTGTCTCTAAGCGTGGAGGTATAAGCGGCGGTTTGACGGGATTTGAAAAAAAGTTGAAAGAATTTGAAATTCACGACATTTAATTAGTGTCAATTTACGCCCGTACTAGTGTTATCTACATGTGGCCTCACATTGTTGTATTTATCAAGTATTTGCTAAAAAAATGTCTGGATCCTTGTAAAATTTAGCAATACAATTGAATATTTGTCCAAATGATTTCCTTGGCTTGGACGATGTCTATCAATAAGCTGATTCTCTTTAAATTATCGATTATATGGCTTCAGATTTATGGAAGAAGACCTTGGTGAGAATGAAGTTGGAAACAAGACTTGACAGCTCCTCCTCAAGATTCCTGGTCTTTTTTTGGATATATTTGTTTTATGTTGACTTTCTAGTTTACATCTGAGTTTTAGATTATCTATCTAAACATGACTATCTTAGTCATTTTAAGGGTTGGTTTCCCCATCACGGGCAGCCCCTTACTTTGATATTTTGGAGACGGAATGGGGAAGGGATCGGCTAATCTCCTCCAACCATCCTTAAATCACAACTTTTAGTATAGTATTTTTGTATAATTAATAGATCATAGTCCAACTTACAAAAAAAAAGCCTAGGATGAGGAAAGAAGTGAAATATTTGACAATATGTTGTCAGAAAGAATATAGTTTCAAAAGGGTATTCTTGATATGGTCAAAACAAGTGGAAACCCATGCAAGGAAGGAATTCCAAGTTGTACAGGTGGTATCGAGGCTCTAGAAGAGGAACTGTATTAAAGTTTTTTGGAAATTGAAGAGAACGGGGAGAGTTTTGGGCATCATTTATAGCCTCATAGGTTGGGAGGACTAGAGGAAGTCTCTTTCAATTCAATATATGGAAAATTAAAATTCAGATAAGTGCATGAATATTAGCCTTTTATTTTATTCTGAAAGTAGAATGAAGTGAATCCCTGACTTTTCTAACGTAAATATGTATTTGTTTCCAAGAATTGATAAAATTATTGGAACCATAACCATATGGATTTCGAATGATGATGTTGTATTTGTTATTTACTTACAGGAACTGACTCTTTTCTTTCTAGAAGAAATTTTGTTAATTTATGAATTTTAAAATAAAAGAAATAGTGTTCTATACAGAAGAAATTGTGTTAAATTATGAATCGCAAAAACTAGAAGAACTGGTGTTCTTTATTGAGGAAACTGTGTTAGGTTATGAATTTTATTAACAAGGGAAAATTGAATAATGTTATTAACTATAATAGCATAATATATTACAAGAATGAAACATAACCTTTGTGTATAGTTTTAGTTAAAATAGTGACAAAGAACAATTGTTTGTTGCAGGGGTTGTAACCCCATTTCCACAGAAAGACATCAACAATAACATGAAATGTCAGATAAAATACTGTAATACAACCATTAACTGGAAATGGGAAGGGTTAACGTCATTTTAACCTTGAGGGTCATGCTGACATAATCCCTTCCCAACAAAAGTGTGAACCACTGAAACGAAATAGCGAGTTCTTGAAGAATTTCTAACAACCATTATATAGAACGAGAGATTCTCATTTTTATCAACAAATGAATCTAAATAGAAACCATAAGATTCATTGCTATAAATAAAATCCATTTGAAAAATAGTTCCAGTAATATTAAAAACATGCAAAACATATAAATAAAGTAGGATGCATGAATTTCTAGAAGGAGAAAAACATAGTAAAAATAATCCCAAACTCCAAGAGGTAATCATGGATGTATATATAATACCATACATGCAAATTAATATGCTATATATAGATCAAAAGAGGAGTAGTGGTGAATCGAATAGTATAAAACCAAACACTTAATTTATGCCAAGAATTCATGAAGACTAGTAAATACCGAAACCTCGACCAAGAAATGACAAACAAAATTTGTAAATTTGTTCATTCTCAGAAACACAGTCTCTCGATTCCCTTTATAACTTAATACATTGTAGAAATACCATTAACCATACTTTAAAGAAAAAGGCTCTATCTATAATAATTATGTGAACATGGTCATGAAACCCTAAGGCCAGTATACCCTAACTCAATTACAGAGAACAATAATAATAGAGTATAGTCGACCCCTATTAGAATAAGAAAAATTAACCAGTAAAAACCTAGGACAAGCAAGGGAGAAAGCCTCAGAAAACATAGATTGAAATTTTGAAGTTGCAACAACATAAGTGAGTTTAGGAAAAATGTGCACACCTGCAAGAGACAAGAAAACTGGTTATCTAAGTTCTAGGAATGTAGAAGTCTAGCAATGAAGAAAACTTCCTAAAACCCTTATTAATGGATTACTCACTTGTGAAAAACATAACAATTAATTCGTTTTGGGTTGTCCTGGAATAGAGAAAGGAACCATGTTTATATGAGGTAGATAAAAACTTGAAACCAAATTCCAAACGCATGATTGTGAAAAAGAAACAATAAATTATTACCTGGAATGTTGGAGCTTAGCTAAATATATTTAGTACTTTTGAAACTAACGAACAACCTTCCAAATCACCTGTGCAAGGCCAAAATCGAGTACTCACAAACCTCCAAAAAGTTAAATAACACAAAACTTGACTCTAAAATCGAGTAGGAAGGAGGTAGCCCACTTGTAGAAAACAAGACAACATAATCGAGCCCAAAATGGAGTAGTAGCAGAGGCTAGCTCGACACACTAAATGGTGGTGCTAGGAGGGGCCTGCAGTTAAAAAATTGTCATCAACTACCTTCCTATGAGCAAAGCCATTAGATTCCAACCCTAGGAATTTATCGCAGGGATCGTTGCATCTCGAATGCACTACCTTCCATGTAAGTGACAAAAAAATCTTGAGAGTTCCAGTGCCAAATGTAATTTGTCACATAACCATAGAATTAATACTCATAGGTACACTGGAAACCTTGGGTACCATTTCTTTAACTCCTCTCCATTGAGTGGCATAGGGTAATGTAAAGTCTCTATGAAAAAACACAATCATAAGGGAAATGGTAATATGTCTAGAATTATGTTGATTAAAATTTAAACCTAAATCATACTTGTAGCGTAAATCTTTAGCAATACAATAAATGACTTTGTAAATTATTTTGGTTATATTTATTTATGCAAATTTTTATTTTTTCGTTATTGTGTAATTCAGTTAAGTTAGTATAATGTACCGGGGAGTGTGACAAGTGGTATCAAAGCCTAAGTTACAACAATGAGGCCTGTTTGGGAATTTGATTAATAATTACGTGTATTTTGTGAACATAGTGAGAGAAAGGTAGAGAGAGAGAAGGCATAATGCATAGAAGAAATGCAGGTGTACCTACCTAAAGAACCAAACCCACATCCATGTTGTTGGATATCGTTGAATAGTTAAGGACTAAAATGGTCGTTATGCGGGAAGATAATGAAAGGTTGATGCGTGATTAGGAGAATCTCTTAAAAAGTATTTCTGATCACCAGAATCAAAAAAAAATTATACCTAGCACAGGTGACAATGGCCAAGATGAGTCACAAAGACATAGGGGTGAAAATGCCCCAGAAGGAAGCCATACTCAGTGGTTGTAAGGAGAAAAATTAGGAAATGAGGAGGAATCAGATAATGCAACAGATTACCAGAAAAACAAAAAGTAGAAAACTGACCTGAAGGGAGAGTTTAAGAAAATTAAGCCTCCAAATTTTGATAGAGAGAAGGAACAAGCCACTAAGGCTTGGTTAATAAATATCAATAAATACTTCTAGATTTACGAATATGAGGATAACCTAAAAGTGAGGTGAGACATCTATCATCTTAAGGGAAAGGATACATTGTGGTGGGAGGGAGTTAAGGTTGTCCATGTAATTAGTGAGTAGGGGGTGACTTGGGGGGATTTTCAAAGAAAATTATTTCATAGAGTGATTCTATGATGATAATGTTAAGGAATTTCATGATCTTTGGTTGCATAAACTATCTATGGATGAATATGTAACCACATCTATGTCCATGTTAAGTTATGTACCTACATTCCGGAGGAAAACGAAAAGGTTCAACAGTTCATGAGTAGCTTACCAGCATTCATGTAAGAACGGTTTTATTCTGAAAATCCCAAAAACCATGGATGAGGCCATCCAAAAAGTGAGAAGACAACCTTACATCAGGTATGCAAATAATTTCTATGGTTACTGTTTTTATTGTAAGGAATTTGGCCATAAAATTATTGAATGTAGAAAGTATGGACAAAGAGATGAAATCAAAATGAGAATGCAGTAAGGGTTTAACTGGAAAAAAATCATAGAAAAATTTTCAAAATATGAAGAATGCGAAAATGGGAAACACTGGGGGTATGTATAAGAATTAGTACAACAAATTTACTAGAAGGAATCAACATAAAAAAAAATCACAAGGTGAGAGCACGCAAATGGAAGTTTCTAGGAAACCTAAGTTTAGCCAACAAAAAATTCCCCCACTCCAATGTTGGGGCTGCAACGAGCCTCATTATTATAAAAATTTTCCTCACCGTTCCAAAACCGAACAAGCTGCTAACATTCAAGAGGCCTCCATGATGGGTGAAGTACGGGGCAACATACCAAATATTAATGCATCCTTAGATGATCATCAAGTTGAGTACCATCCCTCTACGATCGTGTTTGAAGGTAAGATTCAAAACCATGTTTTTTCCATTTTGATAGACCTAGGACCCAATTTGCGTTATGTCAGCCCTAGATTCATTAAGGAATGTCAATTACAGAATTGTAAATTTAGGAATCCCTAGTTAGTGTAATTGGAAATCGAGGCAAAATTGAGGGTAACAACCAAAGTAACTAGCTATCCTATTGAGGTAGAAATTCAGTAAATTAATGTGAATTTAAATGTGTTACCTTTGGGGTCTTGCGATGTCTTAATCAGAATGGATTGGTTGGAAGAGCGTTGGTCATTAGTAAATTGTAAAGACAAAACTACCAGCTATCTCATTCAAGAGGGTGTTAGGCGGGAAATCCAAGGTGTGAAAATAACCATAAAATTGTGACCAATTACTGTCTCCCATTTGGGAAAATTCCTTAGGAAGGGATGCCAATTTTATGTTGTACAAGTGGTTTTTACTAACTCTAAAGAAAATTTGGGCACCCTAGAAATATTACCCATCATTCAATATTTTACTGATGTGTTTCCAGAAGAGATTCCAAGACTATCTCCCAAGTGAGACATTGATTTCACTATAGAATTGATTCCAGGAGAAACACCTATATCAAGGATACCTTATCAGATGAGTATTCTGGAGCTCATTGAGCTCAAAATGCAGTTGCAAGAGTTACTCAACAAGGGATATATTCGCCCAAATGCATCCCCATGAGGAGAACCCGTTCTATTTTTCGATAAAAAGGATTGAACTATAAGATTATGTATTGATTATCAACAACTTATTAAGCTAAGAATAAAAAACAAATACCCATTACCTAGAATCGATGATTTATTTGACAAGGTCAAGGGAGCTACAATATTCTCTAAGATAGACTTGCGGTCAAGATATCATTAGATAATGGTACAAGCGGAGGAAATTCCTAAAGCCCTTTTTCAAAGTCGTTATGTTCATTACGAGTTTTTGGTTCTGCTATTTTGTCTAACCAATGCTCCTACAACTTCCTTGGGTCTCATGAATAGCGTATTTCACCCCTATCTTAAGAAATTTGTTTTAATATTTATTGATGGCATTCTTGTATACTCTAGGAATTTAGAGTAGCATAAGGAGCATTTAAGAATAGTTTTACTAACACTGCAAGAACACTAATTGTACACTAAATAGGAATAAAGGTGGATCCGGAAAAGATTAAAAATATCATGGAATGGCCCCTGTCAACTAATGTTACTGAAATCAAATCCTTTATGGGATTGGCGGGATATTTCCACTGCTTTATTGAAGGATTCTCTAAAATATCATATCCTATTACCTCCTTGCCAAAAAAGGAAGGGTCTTTAAGTGGATTGTGGAGTGCCAATGCAATTTTGAGCTATTGAATAAATTTCTAACCACCACCCTAGTACTAAAAGTTACAGACCTAGAAAAGGAGTTCGTAGTTTTCACGAATGCATGCTAAGAGGGAGTAGGAGGGGTATTGACGTAAGAAGGAAAATTTATTGCAATATGGTTCATGAGGGTTAGTACTCAAGATAAAATACTCTTTATTTAAAAATGGACTCATTCAGAAAATCTATTTATTTCCAAGAATTAGATGAAAAAGAAAAAACAGAGGAGAATCCCCTTCAGGATATGTTTTCCATTGCATCTAGTAGAGTTCTAAATTCATCTGATCTAGAATATGAAGAGACTGAGCCATTTGCAAGATGGAAACTTCCAAGTATATCTGCCTTAGAAGTCTATGCAGATGTGTCAGCCTTTCATCTAATAGCCGCTACTAGAATATCTATAAAAGATTCTATTAGTTCTATCTAAGAAAATTCAAACTACATTCAGTCCATTCCCCATTCAAGAAGAAGCAAAAATATTAAAAACTCAATATTTGCATTTGGGATGCATTAGAGTTGGAATCAGTGCATTAACACATCAAGGGCTAGACACATATGTCTTAGCAACTGTAAGAGATCTAACTCACAACAAATATACGGATTCTATCATTGGAGGAATTGTAGCTCCCTTGTCAAATGGTCCTATTTGGTTCGATTGTTATCCAAATTTTTCAGTTTATGTATTTGATGAAACAATCGATAAGATCCTACAGCTTCAGATTCAAACTTCAAGGTTTGATATGTTGAAAAGGAGAAATAACATAGCCATACAAACTAGAGGATGTTTCCGACATACAAGCACCCTCTTTCCAGCTGTCCTCCATACATCCAATCGAGACTCAAAGACCAGTGTGGTTTTTCTAACTGATTCAAAGAACCAAAAATTAGAACACCAAGATATTAAATGGGAAGATCTGAATTTCCCAGAACATTGGGTAATACCTAATCCAAAAATCCCTTTTGCAAAAAATATTACTTCTGCCAATATTCGAGAAGATCAATCTTTTGTCATTCTGTCTTTTCCCAGAAGTTCAACCATTGACATAAAAAGGATTGAAGAAGCATGTCGAAGATCTTCCTTGTATAAAGATCCCCAATTTGCAGATATTGCTTGTTCCACTTCTGTTTCACAAGCTTGTAAACATATTTCTTTATTTGAATTTGCCCAGATTTTAAATTTCAATTATGTAGAAGTCAGCTGTCCAGAACGAAAATCCCTTGTCAACCTTTCAAGCCTTGCCGACCTGGTTATCCATGAAAACCATCATCTGAGGACGGGTGCAACTCCAGCTTCTACTTTCATCACCCCATGTCCAAATCCCAAATGTTCTGATATTCCTTTTCCTCATGAATTAGAACACGTATTGATGATGTATGAGTTACCATCTCTAGAGAATGAAGATCCAAGGTTGACTGAAATGTTCAACAAGATGAGACCTGCAAATATGCCCAAGTTTGGTCTTGGCTACCTTGAACAAATGAATGAACTAATCCCAGAATCAAGGTTCAAAGATCTTCCAGCTGATTGTAAGAAACCATCAGTCATGGAAATGCATAAGTTCTTTACTATTATGGATGGATGTAAGAAGTATAAAGTTCCAACCCAATGGATGAAAGAAATGCTAAACTGGGATATTTATACCCACCCTGAGGTTGAGTCCTTTGGCCTTACTCATTCTAGTGAAGAAAAAATCAGACTGTCATAAGAATGGAAAGATTACACGAATAAAGCAAATGTGTGGATATATTTTTATTCCTAGAAAGGTAAAAAAAAGTCTGAGGTTGTTCTAATGACTGACGCTTCAACTCTTTCTTCCACTCAGCAAAGTTGGTCAGCTTTAGATGGTATTCAGGTTGAAACCCCTACTACCTTCCTGCCTTATAAAGGCATCATACTAGGAGAGACATAGAATAAAAAAAAAGCCATTCCCCTAATGCTGAAGGATGATAATGATCTTGGAATTGATGGCAGAATACAAAAAGTCAGTGAGCAGTTGAACTAGTCAAACACTTCCATTAAAGGTCTTGAAATGAATCTTGTTAAGACTAGCTTTGTCAAGGAACAGTATGATAAGTTGCAAGTCTTTGTAAATGATGTGAATAGTGCTTTAAATAATGTTTAGTTTGATACTTCTCTTTTGAAGTCTTATTCCAAAGAGTCCCTATGTAAATTAGATGAAGTGGAGTGAAAAATTGTAGAGGAAGCACATTCCACTCGATGACTCATTTCTGAGCTATCTGAAAAGTTCGAAAAGCTAGATCCCACTAAAACAGATAAGCCTATTCCAGCTTCTTTCCTACATAAAAGAAATGTACATATTTAGAATCCTGTCAACTCCATTGACAAGTTTCCCCATTTGTTTCCCAGAGAAGTTGGACAATCTTCCCAAGGAACTTCAGATGAAAAAGTCTCCCTTGCCTCTTTGTTCAAAGAGTCTGATAAGGAATCAAAAACTCAAGTCCTCCCAGTCTATGAGCCTTTGGAAATTCAATATACCAAGTATTCTCTACCTGACCTCAATGGTATGGGAAAACTTCCAGAATTTCATTCATTCTATCATGACTGTCACAAAGAGTGGAATGTAGAAAATCTTACCATGGGCAAAATTAGACAAATGATAGATCTCATGATCACTGAATATAAGCTCATGTGTCTCAAAGGGAAAACTGAAGTTGAAGCATGCAATAGTCTTATACAATGTTTTACTATGACATTGTTAAGATGGTGGGAAGTAGAAACATCTCCAGCATTGATCAGTAAAATGGAAGCTGAAGTCCTAAAAGATGAGGTATGAGATGTAATTTTTAATATTGATGGAACACCCACAAATAACATGATTGGAGCCCTGACTTCCATGATCATTGAACATTAGTGTGGAACAGAGTCTACTGTTACAGATAAAAATGAAATTATTTTGATGAACTTGAAATGCATGAAAATGAGCCAATATGAAGACTTCCACAGAGATTGGATGCAAAGGATCTTTATGGTAAAAGATCCCAAGAATATTCTATGGAAATAGGTATACCTTGTAGCCTTGCCTTCAAAATTTGTTGATTTTATCAAGTTGCAAAAATTCTTCCAATTTCCTTTTGAGACATATACCTGGGGAGAAATCTATTCAGTCATCACTAAAGCTTTAGTTATTCCGTGTATTAACTCCAAGATGAACAAATCTCTAGAAAATATTTCAAGATTGCCAGACAGTAAGTCTATCTGTATCAAATAGATGATCCTTTGGTAAAAAGAAGAAAGATAAAAAGAAAGGCTAAAAAGGCTAAAAACCAACAAAAATTCATCAGCAGAGATAACAAGAGGAGAACCCATTCTAGGCCATCTCCAAAATAAAAGGATATTATAAATATATCCCTAAGACACATTATTATAAACCATCAGACATTCATCTTAAGAGTCATAAAAATGAAAAGATGAACCAGATCACATGTTGGTTGTGTGGCAAGCCTGGCCATACAACAAATAGATGCCCTGATGGTGATGAATCAAAGAATAATAGAGGCAAAAAGTCTCAGCCTCTCAATAAAGCAAATACAGTAGTCAAGTTTGAGGACAAATGCTGAAAGTGTGGATCTCCACACCATAAAACAGAAAACTGTCCAAGTCTAGTAATTCAACAACAACATCTTGTTGAATATTCTTCTAAGATAGGAAGTACATCTTCCTCTTCCAGTTCTTCCATTGAAGAATTACAAGCTCATTTCCAATGTTTTTGATCAGAATCTGAAAATTGCAATTGCAACTACTCTTCTATTTCTGAATCTGATTATTCATCTGATCTCTATTATGAAGAACAGTCAGGCCCTTCACAGCCAAAGAAAAAGGTTCTTATGGCCCAGATAGATGATGATGAGCTTAAGATATTTTCTCAAATTCAAGCAACGGAAGAAGGCGACATGAAAAATAAATTACTTGAAGCTTTCAGGTCAGAGGTCTCATCAACATAGAAAAGTGCAAGCAAAAACCTGCTCTACATTAAAGCATCCTTTTAACGCAACACCAAAGAATATCAATTGGATCAACTGTAGAACAAAGTTAGTTCACTCACTTTAGGGGAGGTGAGTAGAGAAATACATATGCTTAAATCTGAAATTTATGTTCTAAAATCCCAAGTTGCTCGATTAGAAAAAGGAAAACAACCAATAGCACAAAATGTTTCTGGCCATTGCACAAGCTATACCCTGCACAATGCACCCCTCACAAAATCAAAAGTAGAAATTCTTGAAGGAAAACAAGATCATACATTAGGATTTAGAGAAATGCGTGTGCTGGCAATAGAATATCAACAACACCATGTCCAAGTAAAAATTTGTATTAAGGGAGAAATGTTTTCTCTTACAACACTTCTAGATTCTGGTGCAAATGTTAACATATTTAACAAGAAGGTCGTTACTTCTAAATATTGGGTTTCAGCCTCCAGGAAAATAATTGGGTTAGGAGAAAAGACCCTGCAATATGAAGTCCCTAAAGCTGCCGCCTGTTTTGAAAATCATTGTATTAAGCTGAAGTTTGCAGTAGGAGACAATCCTGTGGATTGCATATTAGGAAATGTCTTTCTGGTAGCCATTGAACCACATGGTTCAATCAGATTAGAAAATAATAAGGCTGGGTAATTCATCACTGTACCTACTTCAAATGGAGATTACAAAAGAATAAATATGCCTTATATCTCAAACCCAAGAGTTTCAACTATGGTACAGGCCACACAAGAACTCAAAAAGGCTGAAACAAAATTAACTGAGCTCAAAGACCTCAAAAATTCTATTCATATAGGAGAACAGTTAAAATCTCTAGAGGTCCAGAAAAATATTGCTGAAATAAAAACAAAAATAGAAGTAGAATGCTGTTTAGAAGAACCAAATGCCTTTTGGCATAGAAAAAAACATTTTGTAGAGTTGCCTTATAAATCTGAATATACAGGCAGGCTTTGCAAATCCAAAGCTATTCCTATGAATAAGGAATATAGAGATTTATGTGAAAAAGAGAAAAATCAGCTCCTAAGCAGAAAGCTAATCAGAGAATCCAATATCCCATGGAATTGCTATGGATTTTATGTAAACAAAATATCTGAGCAAATAAGAGGGATCCCAAGGCTAGTAATAAATTACAAGCCTCTTAATTCAGTATTGGATGATGACACATATCCAATTCCTCACAAAGGAGATTTACTTGGAAGAATATCTGGAGCTAAGATATTTTCCAATTTTGATCTAAAATTGGGATTTTGGTAGGTAGCAGTTGCAGAGAAAGATAAATTCAAGATTGCTTTCAGCATTCCAACAGGCCATTATGAATGGAATGTCATGCCATTCGGTCTCAAACATGCACCATATAAGTTCCAAAAGGTGATGGATTCCATATTTAAACCTTACTCAGATTGGTTGCTTGTGTATATAGATGACATCCTCATCTTTTCTAAGAATCTCCAAGACCATTTCAAACGTGTACAGATTTTTATGAGGTTAGTCAAGTAAAATGGTTTAGTACTGAGCAAAAATAAAATTGAAATTTTTCATACATCAGTCAAATTTTTGGGACATATGATCCAGAAGGGGAAAATATCCTTACAAAGCCATGCAATGGAATTTGCAAACAAATTTCCTGATGTTATTCTTGATAAAACACAACTCCAAAGATTTTTAGGATGTTTAAATTATGTTGGAAATTTTTATCAAGATTGTGCAAAGGATAGATCTCTATTGAACCAAAGATTAAGGAAAAATTCTTCTCCCTGGTCAAGTGCTCATACAAATGCTGTCAGAAAAATAAATGCCAAGGTAAAATCTCTGCCAATATTATATGTTGCTGATGACAGTTCCTTAAAAATTGTTGAATAAGATGCAAGTGACATTGGTTGGGGAGGTGTGTTGAAACAAAAGAAGGATGGAGCAGAACAGATAGTCCATTTTGCCTCTGAAACTTGGAATCTAGCCGAAAAAAATTATTCTATAATGGAAAGGGAGGTAAAGGCCACATGGAATTCTATTGATAAGCTTGCAATCCATCTTGTCAATAAGAAATTTTTGTTAAGAACTGATGCATCGGCCTTGAAGAAAGTCATGACAAAGGACATAAAGAAGCATGGTGAAGCAAAATTCCCCAGATGGCAAGCCCTATTCACAAATTTTGACTTTAATGTCGAGCAAATCAAAGGATCTGATAATCACTTGCTAGATTTTTTAAGTAGGGAATTCATCCAGCCACAAGAACAGGAGCATGTTATGGTAATAGTCACTGAATGGGACCATAGTCACCAAATGGAAATCCTAAGGTCCATTCTAGAGGAAACAAAATGGTCAGAATACAGAGATGAATGGAAGCCAACATGGCAGCTGAGAAATGCCAAAGTTCTGGATGCAAATCTGCAGAATCATACTGATCTCATGCATCTTGTCCCAGAATGCAGAGTATATCCAAAAGGAAGAAAATGGATACATGACATGGTATACTTGAAAAGCATGACAACATCCCATGAGGCAGAACAGTCATTAGCAAATGAATTTTTAGACATCTCAGTTATCTGGTCAGAGGGAGGAGACAGAAGTAGAATATATCATAATTATTTGGTCATAAACAGAACCAAGAATCCTAAATGGACATGAACCAATTTCAATTAGCGGCCAAGAAATGACCCAAATATAATATTTCTTAACACTATCTATAGCTTCTCAGGATATAAAATTTTTTGGTGGGATTTCTTAAATAAAGATGGAAAGAATGAGACCCACTACACCAAGCTTAAATTTGGGGCAACATGGATCATGCAGCAAAACCTGAAGTGTGAATGGTTGCAAGATTGGTGGAATGACTATGGGGTTAATAGAACTGCCATCGACCCCATGTTTTATGAATCCTATTTCCAAAATGAATGTACATGGTGTATTGAAAATCATATTGGAGAATGTTTCCATACACCTTGTCAGACAGTAAAATATATTCGTCATTTACAAGATACCGAAATCTTAAGGCAATTCATGAGGCAACATAATGAATGAATTGTAATGACAAAGATTAAGCACAAAGTTGTTCTGAATAAGCCAATGATTGTCCGGAGAATCTATACCAAGGCATGGAATGATGCAACTTACCGAAGGTACAGATTTACCGGGATACAGATCTTGGATGACTAAGAATAAAGTGGTTCTCGTGGACTCCACTTAAATAAATTCTCCACTATGTAATGTCTCCCAGTCATGGGATAAATGTGACCGGTTGTTCTCGAGGGATTTTCCGATAAAAAAGCATCCTCTTTGTAATAATTCTTAATAGTTTTCTCATGGGCCTTCTGTACCAAAAAGGCATCCACTTTGTTTTTGGCACCCACATGTCTGTGTTCGAATGATGGAATCTCTGTGCGGATGTCACCTCGGCATTACCCGAAAGCAATTATTCCTCCTCCACATCTTAGTTTTCGTTAGATTCGAATTGACTGGTTGTGCCCCCTCTCACCTTATATAAGGAGGGTTAGGCTCATTCATTCGACATCAGAAAATCAAGAGTTAGAGAGTCTTAGAGTCTGAGTTTTTTGTTTTAGAGTCGGAGTCTGAAATCTTCCTGCTCTGCATCTGCAAGCTCTAAGATTGATCTGCTTGCATCACGAAGTTGTGACCCAAGTCTGTAAGTTGATTTGAGAAGCCTGCGCATCAGTGTGCTCGGCACTTGTGAGAACCTAAAGTGGCCAGATCTGTTGTCTAGTATTGTTTATGCGTGTTTTGAGTGATATATTTTCTTAGACTGAGTTTGTATACAACCAGGAAGCCTCCAGATGCTATCTTACTCATTAAGAAGATATTACTGGTTATTGTTGGTATAGTCAATCTCAGGAAAGAATTTCTGAGTCCAAGAAATTTATGTAAGAACAAAATTTTGAGAAGAAATAAAGAGAAAATTTTTCCACATTCTTGAGTACTGGAAACTCTGAGCTTTTATTATCTGTTGAGGTAGTATCTATCTCTCTTATGTTCACTTGAGGTTCACCATAAGTTTTCCAGAGGTTCGCAAAAACACCTAGGGACACCAAGGCTGTTGAAGGTGAGGGAAGCCGTGTGAAGGCCACTAGAGTGTGATGGTGCAAAGTAGGTTCATGTATGGGTTCGTGTAAAGGATTGTAAGAGATAAAAAGACAGCGAAGAGACTCAACAAGGCCAGTCAGCCTATTTTTGCTGTTGCAAGCTTCGACCAAGTGAAGCCCCTACGTAAAGAGAATTAATAGAGGTATTTTTATTATGACTTGGAACTAACTGCGGTGGTACATGAGCTTAAGTTATGGAGACATTACATTTTAGGAAAAAAAATTGTGTTAATGGCTGATCATAATAGCTTAACCAACTTCTTTAATAAACCTAATATCAATGCTCATCAAGCAAGGTGGATCTCATTTTTGAGCGAATTTGAATTTTATATTAAACATCTAAAAGGAAAGGATAACCGAGTGGCATACGTACTCAGCAGAAAAATACATCATGTGTATGAAATTTTGTTAATCCAAGTATAATTTATTTTTTCAAAATCAATTAAAGAAGCTTTGGATAAAGATCCAAAATATTTATTTTTGTGGCACCAAGCTAAGAAAGTAGGAAATTCAGAATGAAAAACTAAGTATGGCATAAATAATGATAATTTACTTGTTTTTAAAGGAATATTATATGTTCCAAATCAGGTAGTTGTTAAACAACTGATATTGGATGAATTTCACAAAAAGGCTTTTGTTTCCCACCTCGAATACCAAAATTTATTCTCTGCTATCAAGAAAACTTTCTTTTGGCCTAGTATGTGAAAATACATCACAAAATTTCTTTGCCAAATGCTTGGAATTATAACAAGTTAAAGTTGAACACCAACATCCAACTGGATTTTTTCATCCACTACCCATTCCAAAGTGGAAGTGGGAGGTGATTTCTCTATATTTTATCACCGATTTTCCAAAAACTAAGAAGAAAAATAATTCCATCATGGTAGTAGTGGATAAATTAAGTAAGGTAGTGCACTTAATTCTTGTTCAACCAAAATAAAAAACTGTGAAAATTTTTGATGTATTTATGCGGGAAATTTTTAGTTTGCATGGGTTTCCTAAGGTTATGATATCAGACTGGGATGTGAAATTTAATTCAACTTTTTGGAAAACTCTCTTTACTGGTTTGGGAACTTAGGCTCAATTCAGTATAGCATACCATCTACAAATGTATTGACATATGGAAATGGTGAATCAAGTCCTGGAGGATATGTTGCAAATGTACATAATCCAACAACCCAGTAAATGTGAAGAGTACCTTCACCTAGTAGAATTTGCATACACTAATAGTTACCATGACTCGTTGAAAATGAGTCCCTTTAAGGTATTATATGGGAGGAAATGCAAAAATCCCATTAACTAGAATAATGCAGAAGATAAATTCATGTTGGAACCTGATATGTTGGCAGAAATGGAAGTTACAGTGACAAAGGTCTAACATAATCTTAAAGCTGCCTAGCATAGACAGAAAATGTATGCGGATAGGAAAAGAACTTTCAAAGAGTTCCAAGTAGGGGATCATGTATATGTTCGAGTAAATACCAAGAAGAGCACTATGCAGTGGATAGGATGTTCAAAACTCGTCCCATGATATTGTGGACCTTTCCAAATTATAGAAAGGGTTGGACTAGTTGTGTACCAATTAGCATTACCCTAGCTATATGAGAGTTCATAACATGTTTCATGTGTCATTATTATATATATATATATATATATATATATATATATATGAATCTAGGCATATAATTGATTGGAAAAAAGTGCAGGTAACATTAGTATTTGGTAATGAGTACAATTGTTGTGAATTGTATAAGTCTCTAAAGTATTTAAAGATTTTAATATCCTATGATGTTGGTACAGGTAGAACTAGATGAAGATTTCTTTGTAGAACCTCTACACATTCTTGATAGTAGAGAAACAACATTACATAAGCAAGCCATTACCCAGGTTAAAGTGCAGTGGAGGCACTTTAGTCTGGAAGAGGCTACCTGGGAGGATGAACTATTACTACGGGAATCATACCCAAACATGTTTCAAGGGCATGAATAAACACTGAGGATAGTGTTTTTCTCAAGAGGGGGAAGATGTAACAACCCCGATCATGTAAATAATTTTTATGTGTTCTTGTTTTGACTATGATTAACTTAGTAACTATCTTGGTAAAGGCAGGGAGAAAATATGAAAATTGAATAGAAAATTATTAATTTTTTTTTTTATGAAAAGTATTGGACTTGGTCAGAGAAAGAAAAGGAAAAGACTTCTAAAAAAATAAATTTTAGTTTCCAAACAATTGAGAGAAACAATTATTCCCCTCCCCATACAGATAAAACAGAAAATATCAGATGGGAGAGGCATGTAGCCTAGGAGGAGGAAATAAGTGAAATATTTGACAAGACATTATCAGAAAGTAGATATTTGTATAAGGGTATTCTTGACATGGTGAAAACTAGTGGAAACCCCTACAAGGAAGGAATTCCAGTCTAAACAGGTTGTCCTAAGGCTATGGAAGAGGAACTATATTAAACTGTTTTTGAAATTGAAGAGCACATGGGTAAGTTTGGACATCATTGCCAGCCTCATAGGTTGGGAGGACTAGATGAAGTCTCTTCTAATTCAATCTATGAAAAAGTAACTTTCAGATAAATGCATGAATATTAGCCTTTTATTTTATTGTGAAAGTAGAATGAAGTGAATCTCTGACTTTTCTAATAGAATTAAGTATTTGTTTTCCAAGAAATGATAAAAGTTCTGGAAGAATAACTAGAAGGATTTTGAATGATGATGTTGTCTCTATTGTTTACTTGCCAGAACTCACTCTTTTCTTTACAGAAGAAATTTCCATTAATTTATGAATTGTAAAACTAAAATAACTGGTGTTTTAGACATAAGAAATTGTGTTAAGTTATGAATCGTAAATACTAGAAGAATTGGTATTATGTATTGAAGAAACTATGTTAGGTTATGAATTTTCTTAACAAGGGAAACTTGTATAAGGCTATGACCTATAATAGCATAAAATATTATAGGAATGAAACATAACCTCTGTGTGCATATTTAGTTAAATGAGTAGCATAGAACAGTTGTTTGTTGTAGGGGTTGTAACCCCATTTCCACAAAAGGACATCAATAGTAACATGAAATGTAAGATAAATACCGTAATAAAAAAATTAACCAGACATTGGGAAGAGTTAGCGTTGCAAGATTAAATACATGCAAAACATAAAAAAGTAAGTAGGACACATGAATTTCTAGAAGGATAAAAACACAGTAAAAAAACCCTATATTCCAAGAGGTAATCATGGATTGATATCAAATACCATACATGAAAAGTAATATGTTGTATACATATGAAAGTAGGAGCATTGGTGAATCGAATAGTATAAACCTAAACCCTTAATTTATGTGAAGCATTCATGAAGAACAATAAAGACTGAAACCTCGACCAAATAGTGGCAAACAAAATCTATAAATTAATTCATTATCAACAACACAATTTCTCTATTTCCTTTATAACTAAATACATTCTAGAATACCAGTAACCATAATTTAAAGAAAAAACTTCTATCTATAATAGTTTTGTGTCAATGGCCATGAAACCCTAATGTCGTGAAACCCCTAAGCCTATGAAACCCTAAGGCCAGTATAACCTAACTCAACATTTTACAAAGAAAAATAATAATAGAGTATCATCGACCCATGTTAGAATAAGCCAACGTAACTGGTAAAAATCTTGAACAAGAAAGTGAGCAAGCCTAAAAAAATGTAGAATGAACTTCCGAAGCTGCAACATAGGTGAGTTTAGGCACATGATGCGCACCTGCAAGAGACAAGAAAACTGGTTATCTAAGGTCTAAGAACGCAAAATTTGAATAATGAAGAAACATTCCTAAATTTTTTATCAATGGATTACTCACTATGGAAAACATAATAGTTAATTCATTGTGGGCCATCTTGAAACAGAGAAAGGAACTAGGGTTATATGAGGTAGATAATAACTTGAAACCAAATTCTAGATGCATGATAGTGACAAAGAAATAGTAAATTTTAACCTGGAAATTTGGAGTTCTGGTAAATCACTTCATTACATTGGAAACTAACCAACATCCTTCCAAATCACCTATGAAAGACCGAATCTGAGTATTCACAGACCTCCATAAAGTTAAATAACGCAGAACTTCATTGTACAGTCGGGCAGGAAGTAGGTAGGCCGCTTGTAGCAAACAAGATAACAAAATCAAACCTGAAACGGAGCAGCGACATAGCCTAGATAGACAAATATAATGGTGGTGCTAGGAGGAGACCAGATCTATAAATTTTCCATCAACTACCTTCCTGTGAGCAGAGTCGTCCGATGGAAACCCTAGGAATGGATCGCAGGGATCGTTCCATCTGAAACACACTACCTGCCTCGTAAGTGACAACAAACACTTGAGAGTTCTAATGCTAGGTGTAATTAGTCCCATAACCATAACATTAATAATCATAGCTACATTGGAAACCTTCAGTACCATTTCTTTAATTAACACATCAATATTTACATCATGGATCAAATGTAAGTCTGACATCTAATCCATTGAGTGACATAGGGTAATTTAAATTCCATATGAACAACAATAATCGTAAGGGAAACGGTAACATGTCCAAATTTATGTTGATTAAAATCTAAACCTAAATCATACCTATAGCTTAAATCTTTAGCAATACAGTAAATGGCTTTATAAATTATTTTGGTTATATTTATCTACATAAATTATTATTTTTATTTTGTTGTGTAATTGGGTAAAGTTAGTATAATATATCCAGGAATGTCACATAAGCATGGGTTCCTTCAAATTCTAATGAGTTTCAAACGTGAAAATGAAGCTGAATATTTTTTGGCGTGATTTGATTTGTTTAATTGCTAACGATCATAGTTCAAATATCCTTGATATGCACTCATAACTCCGTGGGACTTTTTTTATACAATGATAGGATTTGAATTTCCAGGCTTGAGTGAACTCGCGAAGAATATAAAGTGACACGTATATAAATATGAGGCGTTTGAAGATTCACATTTTCATTTGATCCCTCTTTTCTGGTGGGGAAAACTACACGAAATTGTAGCAAAAGAGTTTACGTGTGACTGCACATTAGAAAACAACGGTCCTTTTTTGAAATTTTTTCTTTTCCCTCTATTACAGTTTTACTATTTTGTATTTCGAAAGGTTTCATGAGACTTTTCGGGATGGAAATCGACAATAGTGTCAAACATAAACGATAAAAGGGGGAAACACAAATTTTTTTTTTTTCCACACGAATTACTAGTTGTATGCCCGTGTTGGGCAATGGAAGATGTTATTTCACACTAGTGGATTACAAAGTTAGGGTAGGTCTTTTTCTTGATGTATTATAATTATATTAATAATTATTATGTTAATAGGATTGTCAATGTTAAAATAAGTTTTTTACAATTTTAATTTAATTATTAGTGATTATTAAATGAATAATAAAGATTTAATTTTCATGAAATATGTTAAAATATTTATAGTAGTATTAATATTTGTTTCCAAGTTTGTTATACATTTTCAATAATATATCTAATATTAATTAAGTAAAATAAATATGATATCATACTTTTTATTGAATATCTGCTATTGATAAGCCATGGTATTGTAACAAAAGCTATTTACAAATTAAGAATTTCCACGACAAAGTGATGTTGAATTTCAATGGTTCAAAATATTGTTACATTGTTTTTTTTAATGTATATATATATTTAACTAGTTTGTTAATTATTTTTATAGTTAATAGTAATAATCATTTAAAATAATGTTATAATTTAGTTATTTATTTATTTGGTTAATATGAAATGTATTATAATGCAAATGTTTTGATGTTTCTTATAGATTGTGTTATCACTCTAGTAAATTCTTAAGTTGTGGAATTTTGGTTTTTAGTCAAAGAATACTAGAGGTAACCACAAACCTACTTCAAACTCTAGGATCTAGCCTTCCTAGGGTTTAGAGAGGGCTCTTTCTTTAAAGTTTAACTTTATTTTAATTTGTGAATATTAGGCTAGCTATGAAAGTGAAATTTTGGTTTGGTTTTGTTGGATTTGGTGAGAAAATTTCACTTGGAGGGATACATAGAGGGAAATCTATTTGTCCATTGGGCTATCGAGTCTAAGTCAAGCTAACAGAACTGGTATCAAGGCCTAAAAGGTCAAATGTCTTTAGGGCAAGATAGATAACCCTTGGAGTTCTTGGGAAATTGGTTTTGTGAGGTGGTATGATCGGGATAAAGGGCACTTAAGGATCCTTTGATCCAAAAAAGGGAAGTATTAGATAGAGGTCAAACGGGAGAGGGAGCAATTAAGGGTTCCCTACACCAAAAATGAGAAGAAAACAATTAAATGATAACTAGTTAAAAACATGGTGTTATTAACATGTCCTGTAGTAACACTTCTAGTTATACATTCAGATTTAGAATTAAAACACAGATGTATGCATGTAACAAAGAAGAATAACAATGACAAGTTTTAGAGGGTACTTCACTCCAGATAGCTTATCACAGGGATCCTGAAGTATGATGCCAAATAGTTGATCTAGTCTGCTACTCAAAATTGAAATCCAAAGCCTTCAAGTCAACAAAATATCTATAGTAATCTCCAGCAATTTTATTCCACACAAAATACTTCGAAAGGGTGAAGTATTTATAGATAATATTTTACAAAATATCCTAGATGACTTCTAGGAATTAAATTAGGAAAATAAAATATCTTACAACAATAATAGTGACAGTTACTGCTTAACATATCAGCAAGTTGTCCTATTTTATTCAAAAGAAATAGAAACTATTTTAGGATAAGAAGCAGTTGTCTGCCTATGTGTCCTCCTTGCTGGCTCTTAGATTTTTTTTTGGGAATATAACCTACTTTCACTGATACTCTTTCATTTTGGATACTCTTTAACCTTTAGTCAAACTGCTTTACTGCTGTAAAATCTGTTTTGATTACTTGGCTTTTGTTTCAAAAACTAAGAGTAAATTTTAGTTTTTATTTCCTCATTCTTCAACTTGATTTTCGTGTATTTCTCCTTAATATCAAAATCCTTTTCCTCAGCTGAATGTGAGGAAGAAGCCTCCATACTTTGTTGCCTTTCCATCATCTGTGTATCTTCATTATTCAGTTTTTCTTCATTCTGATTTGGCTCACTGATAACTGCAGTAGCTACATTTGTCTCTGGAAAATCAATGTTGGTATTCAAGGGCTCTGTTTCTTCAACATCTATTGTCACTTTACCTTTAGCTGTTGTATCTTATTTTGGCCTTTTGTTGTAAATGATCTTGAACTTTGTTTCTGTTGTAGTTTCTGCAGTATAAGCTCCCTCTTCTCTAATTCTCTTAGTGGATGTCTCTGACTGTTTGGCAATTACCAAAGTGTGACTAGTATTCCTTTGGTTTATTGCCTCTGTTAAAGTGTTTTCAACCCACTCAATTTGATTAGAAAACTTCTCTATTTCTAGTTCTGATTCATGGATAAAGGGTGTCAATTTACATTTTACCCTTAGTTTACTTAAGATCCCTTGTGGATCATAGTTCCAAAGGAAACTTTCTTCCAATTCATATTCCATTAGTTCATTTTCTACTTCCTTTTCTGCATCTCTGTGATTACATATGAATGGCTCAATTTGATTTTTAAGTTTGAATTGGGTATTTTTCCTGGCTTCCATGAAGTTAATAGAATTAGAATTTAGGATATGCCTGATGTACTCTAAGGCAAAGATCCTCATTGATGGATGTTTGGGTAACTTGTAAGGTAACAAGTTTCACCCAAAAACTCTGATTTCAGTGAATTTCTCATACAAATACCAGTCACCAACTTTGCTTTGCTCTGATAACTGCAATATTTTCTTCATTTCCTCACTTATTCTAGGCTGCTCAGTTTTGGTCAACATGGTAGTCACTGGATCTAAAAACAACTCTGCAAACTCTAAATAGCTATAATATGTGCCTTCTTTTCTGAGTATGGATGCCCAAAAGATGATAGATAGACGTTTCCTTCTATATCAAACTTTTGAAGTGAAATTGGAAAGCTATCTGATTGGAAGTAATGAAACATGTGGAAAATATAGGAGGTATATCTGAATACTCCTTCCAGCTGTAAATTAGTCAATTGATAGTGAATACTATCAGCAATGAAACTAGCATAGTCAAAGATAGTTGAAGGTGGTTGACCTGGAGAAAAGGTGGACAAAAATCCCAAGATAGACTCATCAGTGTGCTCATCAGTGAAATACCCAAGGATGAAGGAAAGCATGGAGATTACATGCCTTGAACCTTCAAGAAATTTAGCAGTTGGATATGGAGGATTTAACTTGGGAATTTCAACATGCAAGGGCATAAAAGTCTAAAAAATCATAAACCTTTTATCAAAATCTAAGCCAATGTATAGCTTGGTGAGGGCCTCTATAGACAAAGGGACTACTTGGAGGTCTGGTTGAAGCTGCAACATTTGGTTTATTGACTTTGCAGTGATGGTAAATAAGACTTCTTTACTGGAATTCACAATAGCTCTTTGTTCAAGAATATTGTACTGGTGACATAATCTGATAATTTCTTAACAAGGGTGAGTAAAAGGGACTACATATTTGGGCAGATTGGATTCCCAAATATGAACTTCTTCATGATCATCTAAATACTTCTCAAAACACCAGTTATGGATATCTAACAGGTTTAATTCAACTATGGGATCAACTATTTTGTAGTCAATATAAGCTAGGGGAACGTGTTCAATATCAAAAACTGGGGGTTGTAATGGATTGACTACAATTCCAGTATTTGGAGTCATGGCAAGAGTAGGTTTAAGAGCTTTAGAACCTTCAGGATTTCTTGCACTCTGTTTTTTAGGCATCTTGATTTGCTTCTGCATGTTTAAACAATTTGCGAAGGAAATTTTACTATAGCAGAGGCTTGATTGGGAAAAATTAGAAAAATAGAGTCTCTTTTTGGGTTTTCTACCCAATTAGGTTTATCAAAGAAGTTTCGAGGCTTAAAAACTGGTCTAAAACATAAAATAGGGGTTTTCTAAGTTTTTTGACTGAAAATGGGCTAAAACTCTATTGAAAAGGGTTACAGAAGATTAGGGCACCTGCAGAGGATTTCTAGCTTATTTCAAAGATTGAAATGGACAATTAAACTGTGAAAAAATGATAAATTTCTTTGAAACAGCACGCAGTAGACAAACATGGTTTCTGGGAAAATTTTGCAGAGTTTGGCCTATTTTTGGGACTTTCGGGCAATTGAATTAATAAATTTCTTAACTTAAATTTTTTCTCTTTCTTTAAAAAAAGTTTTAAATTTGGTTGCAGGTTTAAATCTCAGAAAAATACATGTTTTAATGCAAGTATCGGCTTTGAAAGAGTTTTTACAGTTTTTGGTCGAATTGATAGATTCAAAAGTTTATCTGGAGCAAGGCACAGATCTTCAACAGTCTTCAAGGTGTATTCTGGTAAATTTTGGAGGTTTTGGTCATAAAATGGCAACCAGGGGCTTTAATAGAGCTTATACAATTGGGAGAAGCAAAGCGGTGGTTAAGCGCGCAAGATAAATGACTAAACACATTAACCAAAGGTTTTATCAAAACATATCAATTTGCATTGAATGCAAGTCTTGTCCGACAGGAGGTTGTTTTGGAATGCAAAGATGTTTAAAACTGGCGGTTATTGCGCAAGCTTCAGGTGGTAAGTGTTTTTAACCTCAACGAATGTGATCAAAAGAGGGAAGGCCACGTGGAGGAGAGAGGAATGGGTGAAACCACCCATTTCGCATGACTATGGCATTTGGACAGTCTTGCATCTTTTCTATGTGATATTGGCTTCTGACTGTTAGATCTAAGATTTGGATGCGAACGGTCAGGATTGCTTCGAAAGTTGTGTTGAAATGGGATTTGGGACCGGGATTGGTTATATACAGCGGAAGGGTTAAAATACGTTTAAAACTTTATAATATAACCGAGGGGTAAAGGTATAAAACATATATGAAATGTTTTAATCATGGTATAGGCGGGGATTGATATTTGTATTTTAAACCTTTGTGACATGTTTTAAATGTTATGTTTGAGCGCAATAATATATATTATATAGTTTTTCAACTTTCACAGTTTTCAAACCATAGGGGCGGGGTATTTCAATAATGATAGTCTTTAGACCAAAGGGTTTATAATTTGGGGTTTTTATTTGCGCACATGGGATAATATACTTTGGTCTAAATGTTATAATAGTGGGTTTTTTGGGGTATTTAGATATAATGGAATTAATAACTACGGGAGGGTAATTTTAGGGATTTAATAAAAATATGTTAAAGGTTAATATGAAAGGGTAGTGTAATGAAAGTAAAACACATATTATCTCTAAGTATAGTATAAAATCAAGTGTTGCTCATCTTTATATTTCTTTCACTAATACTTAGGATAAATGTAATTTTGAGTGTTTTTATGAATGCTTTTGAGGGGGATGAAGTTAATTATTTAGGGTTACAATTTTACTAAGTAAGAATGTGTCTTTACTTAGAAAAAAGGGGTTTTAATGTATGAATGAAGGGTAAATGATGATAAATGTGGGTTTAACATAAGAACTCAATATTTTTAACTAACAAGTCATTGAGCCTTGGGTCCAGTCCCAACAAAAGTCAGAGAAATTCTCTGAGCCTGTTTGACTGATAGCTTAGAATAATGAATACTCACAAGGGAGGGGAAATTAGTGATCTTTCCGATGAAGTATTATTTACATGCTTGCTCCAGTGCTTTCTACCTTCCCAACTTTATTTCTAATATTTTTTCTTCATTTTGTAGGTGCATTTAGGCTTGCAATCTTAAAACATTTTTCTTTCAAAGCAATAAAACTGTCTAAATCTGCCTTATTTCATCTGAGGGCTCAGATTAAATTGTTGAGCTTCTCATTATTCTCTACCTATCTACTGATTTGTCAAGTTTAAACAGTTCGAAAAATCTTTATTCACTACCTAAAACATGAAATTGAAAGCATGAAGAGTTAAGATTAAGCTATTTAATTGATCATGGATTATGGAATTTATTGACACTCTGCACATAATCATTATTCTTGCAGTGAAAGTAAAAGTAGTGGCATTTGGACTTGCTCACTTTCAGGTCTTATTTTATCTCTTTTTCTTTTGGGGTATATATTTTTCTAAGTCCTTTGATTTTTCTTTTAGGACTTTTTGCCCTCTTTTTTACTTTTTATTATTTTTCATTTTTCAAAATATGGGAAAACAACTTGCAGAAAGCAAGATATGTACATATTTACAAGACTATCAAAGTCAACTCAAAATTTTATGAACCCTATTATTATAGGACCCTTACAGTGGCTCTACATGGGGATGACATTTCCTGCTGAAATATCAAGAACTCTGAGACTAGTAGCCTTTGAAATTTGACTGTGATGACCCTGTAAATGTCTTTTGATATATGCAACTTATTCATACTTATGATATTTACATCTAAAAGCTTAGGGCCTTCTCTCTGGGCTTAAACTTTGTTAATGAAACATCCAATCCAATCTAAACTTTGCAATGTATATGTACAATGATCAAAGTGAATAAAAACTAACTATTTGTTAACTCAGGGGAGTAGTAGTGCTTCAGCATTCTGCCATTAACTAGTCCTTCTTGCAGGCTTGTTCCATCCATTTCTTTCAGAAATAAAGCATTATTACTTCTATATCCATAAATTACATAAGGTCCTTTCCATAGAAAAACAAAATTTCCATGTTTTCCTTTGTCTTCTCTTCTAGAATCCCATTTTAACACTTTATATCCTATGTAAAAATCATCCTCTTTAGTCTTTTTATCATAGATTTTCTTGATCTTGTTCTCAATGACTTGAGATTTAATATAAACTTCTTCCCTTGTTTTTTGCAAGTGAATAGTTTGATTTATCCTTGTTTTGATGTCATTTGTTTCAACTTGTAATTATTGGATATTTTTCATCACTGGTACACCTAAGGAGGATGGAAAAACAACATCCATTCCATAAACTAGTTGGTAAGGTGAAGTACCAATGGATTTTTTTAGTAGTAAGTCTAATGGCCCATAAGGCATTGACTAACTTCTTATTCCAAGTCTTTTTATTGTCTTCAGGTAACTTTTTGATGATATTTACAAGGCTTTTGTTTAAGGATTCAACTAGGCCATTACTTTGGGGGTAATATGCAGTAGAGTGGCCTAGGGTAATATGGTATTTGTGGCAAAAATCAATCATTTTCTTGGATTTGAATGCTGCTGCATTATCAATAATTATCTTTTAGGGAGATCAAAATCTTGAAAGAATTTTGTTTTGTAGGAATGAAATAATGACATCATTTGTGGATTGTCTAGAGGGTATGGCTTCAATCCACTTGGTAAAATAATCAGTGGCTGTCAAAATCCACTTATGTTGGCCTCAAGAGGGAGGGTGAATTTCACCAATGAAGTCTAAACCCCATTGTTGAAATGGCATTTTAGTTGAAATAGGATTTAAAGGGAGGGGTAATAATTTCTTCTTACCCTCAAAATTTTGGCATTTATGACATGAAGTAACATATTTTTTGACATCAAAAAATCAAGGTAGGTTAGTAAAAACTAGCTCTCAGGATCTTGTCTGTAGTAGTTTTCCAGTATAAATGTCCTCCACAGTCGTCTGCATGAAATTCTTCAAGTGTTTTGTCAGATTCTTCCTTTAGTGAACAATTTAGTAAAACCCCACTATGATCTCTCCAAAACAGTAAATTATCTAAGATACAAAATCTTACTGCTTTAAGTTTTAAAAATCTATCTTTGGTTCTTGACAATCCAGGAGGAGCTTGTAAGTTTTGGAGTATAAATATGATATATGAATACCAAGTTGAGTCTGAAAATGCTTCACTGATCGATGGAGTTTCCATCTTTTCCTGATCACCTACTTGAGAAATAAAATTTATGTCTAGGGCATTACAATTGGATTCAGCCATAAGTCTAGCTAATCCTTGAACTTTAATGAGCTTGGTGGGTTTTATCTCTATGTCATATTCTAAGACAATGGAAACCCACTTACCTCTTCTTCCATCAGGACCATCCTCAGTAAGAATATCTTTAACTATGGAATTTGGGACAGAGGCAATAATGTGTGAGTAGAGAATATCAACTCTGAAGTCTTTAATAGCCTTTACCAAAGCTAGGGCTTGTTTTTCCATAATGTTGTACTTAAAAGGGGCATGTCTAAGAGTCTTACTGAAGAAAGGTATAGGTTGTTCAAATCCTTGGTCATTTTTCTGCAGTAAAACTGCAGCAATGGTGTGTTCTAAAGCAAATGAAAAAATCATGAAATGTTTCTTAAAATCAAGACTTATTATGACTAGAGTTTTGGTTAAGGCTTGTTTGATAGAATAAAATGATTGTTTAGCCTCGACAGTCCATCTAAGAACTGAATCCTTTTTAAGCATGTTATTTAGTTCTCTAATTATCTCAACTAAATTAGATATGAATCTTCTTAAAGAAATTATCTTACCTACAAAGTGTTGACAATATGTTTCTTGTGGTCTATAATATTAATTTGATTGTCCTTGATGGAAACTCTATGGCAAAGGACGAAGAAACTATTCGTATGAAGAATCTCATCAGTCTCTCAAAATTTTTGTGCATCGGATTGGTTATTTTTAATATGTCACAATGTATACATGGGTTTGTAAAGGCCAAGTCATGTATGCACATGGAGAAGTACAACCCAAGTCATGTATGCCTATTTGTGCTCCAAAATTATAATACCAGGGGGCTTTACCATGGTATTAGCCCACGGTATTGAGCGTTGTATTATCTATTTGATTCCGTCCAGGATTACCATCAACAATTGAGTGGTTTTGACTCATGCTATTGGTAAAATCTAAATCTATATAAGGATAAGAAGATCATAGTGCAAAGTGTGCATGGGTAAGGGTTGTTAATGAATAAATTTCTCTAAGGAATATTTGCATGGATGAACTCTGTTTTTTAATTGATAGATCTGAATCTATGATGCACCCATGGATATAATGATGGTACAAGATCTCTAGATCTAAAGATGATGAAGCTCTAGTATGATCTACTGAAGAAATGATGAAGAACTGGCACAAGTCTGCTAAAGAAAATGAAGAAATCTGGGTAAGTTTTATAGATATGGTCTGTTTTGCAAAATTTAATTTTATAGATCTATACGCTAGTTGGTCTCAGTAAAAGCACGTATATACGTGGGTTCACTTCATGAAAAGCACATATGGAATTTAGGGTTTTCTGAAGCTTATTACAGATGTTACTACTATGATTCCTACTTTTTGTCTGTTGTTTGTCAATGAACTCTTCTTGAAGTTCTCGGTCGTTTGAATATTGAGTATGTTGCTAAGTTGATCATGAAAAAATATAATCAATGATTGAGAAAACATGATTAAGGTTGGCTGACTGTCTAAAGGTTCTGCATTGCATAGAAAATGTCTGACTGAAAGCCTCAGATCTGAATTTGAGTTTGATCACATTCTGAAGGATAGTATACACAGAATTATACGCGGTTTGGTATAAATAAAAGTGCATATACACGCAGCTTTAAAAAAGCGTAGTAGCGTATTCATTCCAGGTTATGAAAACAATATGCACTGAGGCATACGCAGGTTGGTGTGCAGGAGAGTGCGTATGTACACAGCTTCAGTGAAGAAAATTAGCGTATGCTATTTGAATTAATGACTATTCAGGGTTGATTTTGTATTTTCATATCTATTCTCAAGTCTGGGTTATTTTTGAAGTTCTGGTTACAGTGTTTTCACTGTTCTAATTGAAGTATTGGGCAAAGTTTATGATTGTTGATAAAGGGTTGTGTTGATGCTGTTTGATCCAGTATGAAAATTGATGAAACGTGGTCTGCAGTGGGTCTGAGGGTTGAAGCCTTTAGTATGGAAGTAGAAGCTTCTTGCCAGTAGAATCTGGTGTGGTGTTATGTGCAGGGGGTTGAATCTCCCTTGCAGGAGTGGCTGGTAAACGAGAAGAAAGGGGGTTGGAGCTCCCTTCCAATAGTAGCTGGAAAACGAGTGAAGGTTACATCCTTTTGTAGGTAGAAGCCTGCATACTGATATGAGTCTGCATCAGTACAATATTGTAAATAGTTTTCTATATAATAAATATTGAAGACAAAGACAACAACATCGGTGGTTTTCTCTCGAATTGGGTTTCCACCTTAAATATTGGTGTTCATGTGTGTTCCACTTGTGTGATGTTTTATACTGTTGTTGCTACACATATTTACTGATTATCTAACCTGATGCATAACTAGTAAATCTGATTTAAAGAATGTTTCTCAGAAGTTTTCTAAACTAGATATTTATATCAGTATACGCTAGTTTCTTTCAGCATATCCGCGTGTATACTCGTGTTCGGTTTATAAAATACGCGTATGGAATTCTGCAAAAGAGAAAGTTAAATTTATAGATATGAGCTCTAAATACTGATTCATCCCCCTCTCATTATTTTTCCCAACAATTGGTATCAGAGTAGGTCCTTCTGAAGAATCTTAGCCGTTAGAAGGAATATCAGCCAAGATGAGCAATCAAGATGGGACAACATCTATCAGGCCTCCACTCTTCAATGAAAACAATTTAATCTTCTGGAAAACACAGACAAGATCATATCTTCAGTCTCTTGGAGCAGATGTATGGGCTATTGTTGAAGGAGGATATCAATATCCAGCCTCAGTTCCAAGAGATGCAACGACAAGAAAAAACTATGAAACAAATGCAAAGGCGGTCAATGCACTATTGGGGATTCTAACTGAATCCGAATTTGTCAAGGTCATGCAATTGAATACAACAAAGGAAATATGGGACAAAATCATTCTAAGCTATGAAGGTGATACAAAGGTAAAAAGTGCTAAACTCCAAACTCTCAAAATTCAATATGAAAATCTAAGGATGCATAATGAGAAGAGCATTGCCAGTTTCTTTTTACGTCTAGATGATATTGTAAATTGTATGAGAAATTTGAGTGAAACCATAACTGAAACTACTCTGGTTGAAAAAGTTTTAAGATCTCTAACTTCAAATTTGAGTCAAAAGTGTCTTCTATTGAAGAGAAGCAGGATCTTCAAAATATTACTATTATTCAACTTCATGGCATTCTAACTGCATGTGAAATGAGAAAAGGAGGATCATATGAAGTCAAAGAAGTCGTCTTTAGAGCTTCTACAAAAGGAAAATAAGTACAAGAAACAGAAGGATTAGGGTATGTTTCAGAAGAAGATGAGGTAAATTTTGTAAAGAAGCTCCAACTTGGCATTGGAAGGTTCAGAGGTAAGCTTCCTTTCAATTTTTTTTCTCGTGGAAGGGTTGGTCATTATGCTGCTAAGTGTCCTCATAAAGAAACACATGAAAAAGGAAAGTAAGTAAAAAGAAGAAATAAGAATCGGTTTAGCACTAGAAAAAGTTATTATACTCATGAAGATAGTGATGGGTTATCAGATAGTGAGGAAGAATCTGATCAAGATCTTAGACTTCTCATGTCATTTGAAAAAGATTCTAGGGAAGAAAAGGATACATTTATGGATTCTCTAGAAGACAATTATTTTTTTGAAGAAATCAATCAGCTCAAAACATGTTTGGAAGAAAACAAAATATCCATAGAAACTCTAAAAAATCAGCTTGAAGAAAAGGAGAAACACAATGAGAAATTAGAATGTGAAATAGTAAGTCTAAGAAAAGAAATTGAGAAAGTAAAGACTTTGAATGTTAGATTTGCTAAAGGATATGAAACCTTAGATGAAATTATCAAGGTACAACATTCTCCTCTTATAAAGGCAGGTCTTGGATATGTCGGAGAATCTTCTCAATCTTCAGCACCAAACTATCTAAAAGCAACTACAACCAGCCTACAACATTCTGCCACTCAGCAATGAAACAAAGAAACTTTACAGGTAAAGCATGACCACCTCAATACAAATAACACTAACAGTAATACCTTTCAGAGAAATACCAACCAACAGGTAAACAAAAATAGAAGGTTCCATGATCGCATAAATTTATTCTTCAATGGACAATGTTTCTCATGTCATAATTTTGGTCATAAAGTTTTCCAATACGTTGCATACAAAACCATCATGACTAGAGAAGCAATAAAGAAAAGAATTGATACTGGAATAAAGAAGAATACATATAACAACTTTTCTCCTCTTCAAAATTAAATTGAATGTGCTTATTGCAATAATTTTGATCATGAAGAATCTAAATGCAGGAGCAAACTTTAGCGAAAAGATCATATACCTTCAACTTCCAAAGTATGGAGAAAGAAGGAATTATAGGTTGAGAACTATGGCATAGCTTTATTTCCAGAAGGAGAAGAAAATCAATGGTACATTGATAGTGGATGCTCAAAACACATGACAGGTGACAGAAATAAACTTCTTGCATACAATGCTCTAGAAAGAGAAAATAATGTTACTTTCGGAAATTATACTCCTGTTGTCATTAAGGGAAAGGTTTTGTATTTCTAAAGGAAAAGGTGAAAGCTAACAATGTTATGTATGTGGATGGATTAAAGAATAACCTGTTACGTGTAAGTAAAATGTGTGATCAAGGAAATGAAGTTGTCTTTAGCTCAAAAGAATGTGTGGTATGTGATCTTGATACATGAAAAACAATTATAAAAGGAAATAAAACACCAAGCAATTTGTATGTATTGAAAAGCTGTAAAGAACAATGTTACTTGGGTAAATATTCAGAAAATTGGTTATGGCATAGAATATTGGGGCATTTGAGCTTCTCTCAAATCAACAAATCTAGCAGAGTCAAAGCTGTTCGTGATCTTCCCAATATTACTCTGCTTTAGAGTACCATATGAATATCTTGCCAATTCGGTAAGCGAACCAGAGTGCAATTTAATGCCAAAGAAGGATCAACAAGTAAGCCTCTTGAACTCATTCATACTGATTTATGTGGACCTATGAGGAAAAGGTCACCCTGTGGAGAACAATACTATATTCTGTTTGTTGATGATTTATCTAGAGTGTGTTGGATTGGGTTGCTAAAACACAAATATGAAGCATTCGAAAAATTTCAGATCTTCAAAGCACTGGTTGAAAATGAATTAGATCTAAAAATAAAGTTTCTTAAATCTGATTGAGGAGGTGAATATATATCAGATGAATTATTTGATTTTTGTGAACAACATGGCATAAAAGACAGTTTTCTATAGCTGGTACCCCACAACAAAATGGCGTAGCAGAAAGAATGAATAAAACAATTCAACAGATGGCTCGGGCTATGCTTGATGATTTAGGAACACCTGACACATTTTGGGGGAGAAGTAGCACATACTACAGTAAATATTCTTAACAAAGCACATGTTCACGTAAACAATGATAAAACTCCATATGAGCTCTGGTATGGTAATCTTCCCACCATAAAGCATTTTAAAGTTTTTGGAAGAAAATGTTTTATCAAGAACAATGATGAAAAACTTGGCAAGTTTGAACCTAGAGCAGATGAAGGAATATTTCTTGGTTACTCTTCTAAAATAAAGCATATAAATGCTACAATAAAATACTTCGGAAGATTGTTGAATGCATTGACGTTGTAATTGATGAATCTCTCTCAGCTCAAAAAGGGGAAATACAAACAACAAATGAAGATGATGATGATTTATATCCTCCTACATCTAATAAAGATAATATAGAAGGTGAACCCAATGAAGTAGCAGAAGAAGATCTATCTAAAAAGGCTCCATCTAGGTATGTTCAAAAGAATCATCCAGAATCTCAAATTTTGGGAGAAAAGGGATCATGTGTCCAAACAAGAAGAACTCTTGTAGGGTCTACTAGCCATCTAGCATTTTTATCCACAATTGAACCCCAGAATGTCAATCAAGATAGCAAAGATGAATGTTGTATTCAAGTCATGAATGAAGAACTTGATCAAATTGAAAAGAATCATACTTGGGAACTAGTTCCAAGACCTCATGATAAAAATGTTATTGGAACAAAATGGATATTCAAAAATAATTTAAATGAAAATGGAGATGTTATTAGAAACAAGGCTAGACTAGTTTGTAAAGGGTGTGCTCAACAAGAAGGTATAGACTTTGAAGAAACGTTTTCTCCTGTAGCTAGACTTGAAGCCATCAGAATGTTTCTTGCTTTTTCAAGATTTCAACAAATCAAAGTTTATCAAATGGATGTTAAATATGATTTCCTCAATGGTGATCTAGAGGAAGAAGTTTATATAGAACAGCCAGAAGGATTAATTTTGGGCAATAATGAAAAACTTGTTTGTAAACTTAAAAAGGCTTTATATGTTCTCAAACAAGCTCCAAGGGCATGGTATTATCGTCTTGACAAATATCTTCATCAACAAGGATTTTCAAAGGGATTTGCTGATAGCAACTTATACACAAAAAATAAAAATGATAAACTATGATTGTGGTTGTATATGTTGATGACATCATTTTTGGAAGTAATGAAGAGCCCATGATTCAGAAATTTGCTTCTGTTATGCAGCAAGAATTTGAAATTTCTTTACTTGGGGAACTAACATTCTTTCTTAGCTTACAAGTGCAACAAGCAACAGATGGCATATTCTTATCACAAGAAAAATATCTTAAGCAAATTCTGAAGAAGTATGGGATGGAAGATTGCAAACCTGTAAGTACACCAATGATAACCAGGTGTAACCTTAGTTCTCATGATGATTCTTCCACGGTGAATCAACCAGAATACAGATCCATGATTGGAAGTCTACTTTATCTCACCGAGACAAGACCAGATAGTATGCATGCATTTGGGATTGTTGGACGGTTCCAAGCTAATCCAAAACAGTCTCACATTTAGGCTGTAAAAAGAATATTCAAATATCTACAAGGAACTCAATAATTTGGACTATGGTATCCAAAGAATTCTTATCTCAGTCTTCATGCTTACATAGATGCAGATTGGGCAAGAAATGTTGATGATCGAAAGAGCACTAGTGGTGGTCCATTCTATATGGGGCCCCGATTAGTATCTTGGTTCAGCAAGAAGCAAAGCTATATTGCCTTATCTACAGCAGAAGCAGAACATGTGGCTGCCACATCATGTTGCGCACAACTTATTTGGATGATGCAGACTTTACAAGGAATTCAAATCAAATTTTCACCTCCCATATCCATTGTGTGTGATAATACAAGTGCCATCAGTATCTCAAAGAATCATGTTATGCATTCCAAGACCAAGCACATTCCTATCAAGTATCACTTCTTACGTGAACAAGTTCTTGAAAAAAAGGTGAAATTGGAGTATGTTCCCTCCAAAGAACAAGTTGTTGATATATTTACTAAACCTCTTCCCAGGGAAGCATTCGAATATCTCAGAAAAAAACTGGGAGTTGTCTCTGCCGCTCAGAAGATCAAATCTGCTTAAATTCAGAAGATTAAATTGGATACACAGATTTCATAAAGGAAAGTCGTGTATGTACGTGAATTTATATAGATAAAACTGCATATGGGTTTTTGTTGGCACAATTTTTTTTGGGTCAGCATTTTTAGAATAGTTGCGGTGTTATTGGGTATCTCTGGTGATGTTCCAGTTCTCACATTTTGGTTTCATTCTATAATATTTATTGATGAACATGCCTTGATGATTTTCTATTGAAAGTGTTCAAGGTGCACAAGCTAAGGGGGAGCACTTATCCTGTGGGAAAGGATGCATTGTTGGCATTCTAAGTGTTTGTTGTGGTCTGATCTCATGATTAAGATTCATTGGTCTTGTTTATAAAAAATCTTTTGATGAAAAGGTCATGTTGACATCTATGATGTTAATTTTTATATTTAGTCATGTAAGGAATTGTTCCAATTTGTAAACCCACTTGGTTGGGTAGTTCAATCAAATTTGTACACTCACTTGGTTGGGTAGTTGAGTCAAATATGTAAATCCACTTAGTTGGATCATTGATGCAAGTATGAGTAATTAGTGATAGGAAAGGTCATACTCAGTTGAAAATTCATGTACTTCATTCAACAATATGTCTGAATATTCAAGCATGAACTCGGGGGCAGCATGGTAATTTCTGTACAAAGGATGTTGATTTGCCCTTTGCCCTTTATGTCAAAGGGGGAGAATTTTGAGGATGGTTGAATACAGATGGTTGAATACAGATTCCTAATGTTTTAATGATTATGGTTGCCATCAAGTCCAAAGGGGCAGTTTGTTGGCAATATGTTTCTTGTGTTCTATAATATTAATTTGATTGTCCTTGATGGCAACTCTCTAGCAAAGGACGAAGAAACTATCTGTATGAATAATCTCAACAGTCTCTTAGAATTTTTGTGTAGCAGATTGGTTATTTTTAATATGTCACATTGTATACGCAGGATTATAAAGCCCAAGTCACGTATGCATGCGGAGAATTACGTCCCAAGTCACGTATGCCTGTTTGTGCTCCAAAATCATAATGCTAGGGGGCTTTACCATGGTATTAGCCCACAGTATTGAGCGTTGTATTATCTATTTAATTCCATCCAGGATTACCATCAGCAGTTGAGTGGTTTTGACTCATGCTATTGGTAAAATCTAAATCTATATAAGGATAAGAAGATCATAGTGCAAAGTGTGCACGAGTAAGGGTTGTTAATGAATAAATTTATCTAAGGAATATCTGCATGGATGAACTCTGTTTTGAATTGATAGATCTGAATCTATGATGCACCCATGGATATAATGATGGTTCAAGATCTCTAGATCTGAAGATGATGAAGCTCTAGTATGATCTACTGAAGAAATGATGAAGCACTGGTGCAAGTCTGTTGAAGAAAATGAAGAAATCTGGGTAAGTTTTATAGATCTGGTCTGTTATGCAAAATTTACTTTTATAGATCTATACGCTAGTTGGTCTCAGTAAAAACGTGTATATACGCGGGTTCACTTCATGAAAAGCACGTATGGCAGTTAGGGTTTTTTGAAGCTTATTACAGATGTTACTACTGTGATTCCTGCTTTTTGTCTGCTGTCTGTCAATGAAGTCTTCTTGAAGTTCTGGGTTGTTTAAATACTGAGTATGGTGCTAAGTTGATCATGAAAAAATCTAATCAATGATTGAGAAAACATGATTAAGGTTGACTAACTGTCTAAAGGTTCTGCACTGCTGAGAAAATGTCTGACTGAAAGCCTTAGATCTGAATCTAAGTTTGATCACATTCTGAAGGATAGTATACATAGAATTATACACGTGTTGGTATTAAGAAAAGCGCGTATACACACAGCTATAGAAAAGTGAAGTAGCGTATTCATTCCAGGTTATGAAAACAGTATGCACTGAGGCATACGCAGGTTGGTGTGCAGGAATGAGCGTATGTACGCGGATTCAGTGAAGCAAAGTAGCATATGATATTTGAATTAATGATTGTTCAGGGTTGAGTTTGTATCTTCATATCTATTCTCAAGTCTGGGTTATTTTTGAAGTTCTGGTTACAGTGTTTTCACTGTTCTAATTGAAGTATTGGGCAAAGTTTATGATTCTTGATAAAGGGTTGTGTTGATGTTGTTTGATCCAATATGAAAATTGATGAAACATGGTCTGCAGTGGGTCTGAGGGTTGAAGCCTTCAGTATGGAAGTAGAAGCTTCCTGCCAGTAGAAGTTGGTGTTATGTTCAGGGGGTTGAAGCTTCCTTGCAGGAGTGGCTGGTAAATGAGAAGAAAGGGGGTTGGAGCTCCCTTCCATTAGTAGCTAAAAAATGAGTGAAGGTTGCATCCTTTTTCAGGTAGAAGCCTGCGTACTAATATGAGTCTGCATCAGTACAATGTTGTAAATAGTTTTACATATAATAAATATTGAAGACAGAGACGACAGCAGCGGTGGTTTTCTCCCAAATTGGGTTTCCACCTTAAATATTGGTGTTCATGCGTGTTCCACTTGTGTGATGTTTTATACTGTTGTTACTGCACATATTTACTAATTATCTAACCTGATGCATAACTAGTAAATCTGATTTAAAGACAGTTTCTGAGAAGTTTTCTAAACTAGAAATTTATATTAGTATATGCTAGTTTCTTTCAACATATCTGCATGTATACACATGTTCGGTTCATAAAATCCGTGTATGGAATTATGCAAAAGAGAAAGTTAAATTTATAAATAAGAGCTCTAAATACTTATTCACCCCCCCCCCCCCAGTATTTTTCCCAACAGAAAGGCTTGTAATTCTTCGATGTTTCTTGGTGGGCTAATGTTCAGAATTGCTTCTATCCTAGCAGGATCTATTCTAATTCCTTCTTTTGAGATTATGTGTCCAAGCAACTTACCTTCTTCTAATCCAAACAGACTTTTCTTAGGATTTAAAGAGATTCCATATTTCCTACACTTAATAAAAACTTGTCTCAAATGATCCAAGTGTTCATTATCTATTTTGGAAAACACAGTAATGTCATCTAATTAAATTACTAATAACTCATGTATTTCCTTTGCAAAAGCTATGTCCATAGCCCTTTGAAAGGTTTCTCATGCATTCATTAGACCAAAAGGCATTTTTAGATACATAAAAGTACCCCAAGGAGTAGTAAATGTTGTTTTAGCTTGGTCTTCTTCTTGGACTAGGATCTAGTTGTATCCTGAAAAACCATCTAACAGTGAAATCCTTGAAGAACCCACTACCCTTTGTAATATGTGGTCCATTTTAGGTAAAGGGTAATTATCTTTTAAGAATACTTTGTTAAGATTTCTACAGTCAACACACAATCTAATTTCTCCTGTTTTCTTTCTCGTTGGGACTAGGTTGATTGGTGCAATGATCTGGGCATCATACATTATTTTAACTTCTTTTTCAATCAAAGGTAATAGCACAGGGTTAATCCTTCTCAATTTTTGTTTGAATGGCTTTTGATCTTCTTTTATTGGAATTTTATGTTGGATTATGTTTGTATTATAAGATTTTAAATCTTCATAACTCCAAGCAAACACATCTTGATATTCCTTTAAAAGCTCAATATATTTATCTTTCTCTTGTTGAGGTTAAATTTTAGACAGTTTGATTATTTTTGGTTTTAACTCTGTACCAATGTTACATTCTTCTATGCGAGATCTTTTTTACTCCATTTTTGGTTTTTTGGCTACATCATTGGAGTAAAAAATATCTTCTAAGTGGGTTAAACCTTTAGGTGAGAAATTATCCTTAAGATTCAATATGTCTTATTCATCTTCAATAATTTCTTCAATCTCTACTTTCTCTAAGCTATCTATATCAGCTTGACTAAATCTAGTAGGTTTATCAAACTTCATTCTATTTACATTTAAGTTATTTAAATCTATTTCACAATCCAAATCATGATTTATAATACAATTTGTATCTATATTACAATTATGAAATTCTCCTTCATTGTTCATAAACTTGTAAATCTGTTCATCTTGAGAAAAAATTTGCCAATACTTAAGATTGTCTGGAATTATTGGCCTATGTTTGACCTCAATAGTATATATATGATTAGGTTGGAATGGTAAATTTCATGTACTAGAAAAAGTTGCAAGACAATGAGCTTGTATATTTTGTTTTCTAGGTATAACAACAAACTTATATTCCAATAAATCATCAGTTAAATATATGACAGTGTCTCTATATCTGCTTAGTCTAGGATTGTAAATAGGATAAACTCCATTTACTTGTTTTATGATCAAATTTGAATCTCCCATGATTAAAATTGTTTTTCCTCCTGAGTTCCCAATGATTTTAGTCCTAGGATGAGGGCTTCATACTCAGCCATATTGTTTGTACATTTTAAATTGAGTCTGAAAGCATGACCTTCATAATGATTAGTCTCCATATTTTTCATCTAGACTCTTGCTCCTGCTCCTAACTTATTCATTGAACCAACAAATTCTAAATGCCATAGAGATTCATAAAAAATATTATCATTGTTTGGTGCTCTCTTTTTACCTACTAGTTCAGTTTGTATTTTATTTGTTTCAGAGTTACATAGGATAAAATAATCAAGGTTAGTTTGTGTAGAGTAAATTTGGTAGTTTATAGATCTTTCAGCACTACTGACAATGTACTTCATCAATGTTTCCCTATATAACGTTTTAGGCTGGCCAAAAACTAGTATAGTAGCATAAGACATGTCCAATTGTAGAGATCCTTGTAACTTTTCTCCCCATGAGCGAGAAGGTAACATTCCATATTTTGGTGGGATATCAACTACTACAATGTCCATTAATATACTCTTACCAGGGTATTGAACTAGTGTTACACACAAATCTTTGATTACACCTGGGCAATTAAGTTTACTTGAATCAAAAGAAAACAAATCTTTGTATGTTCTTGTAATTTCTAGATTCAGAGTTTCCATGATGGCTTTGGGCATTAGATTATGGGAAGCTCCTAAATTTAGCATTGTGTTATGTAGAATTTGATCATGAATGGTGAGACTGATATAAAATGGAGGAACTGCACCATCTGCATGTTTTCCATTTACATCTGGGCCAAAAATCAACTCTGGATGATCATCATTTAGATTTATGGAGTCTTCTCCATCATTAATATTTAATGTTTCAGTTATGGTTGATTTATACAAGTAATTTTTTACCAATCCAGTCAAAGGAATTGGTATTTTAAGTTTTGCAATTTCTGATTTTATTTTGAATGTAGGTTGAGCTTTACTGATTTGAATCAATTCTTCTTTGGTAACTGTAGTTTGTGTTGGTTTGTCATGTTTTTCTACAGTTGCTTTTTCATTTTCAAGTGTTTTGGGATTCTCTGTTTGTGTTTCTTGTGTTTTACTACTTCTAACTTTCTTTTCAGGGATTTTTTGTGAAGCAGTAGATGTTCTTTCAGACTTATAATTATCAGTAGATGTTTTTGAAGTAACAGTTTTTGGATCTACTGTTTTCGGATTAGCAAAAGGTTTTTTGGGATATAAATTTGTTGTTTTTATAGAATTAGAAGCTTTAGCAGCAGTATATTTTTGTGAATATTTTGCAGCTTGAGAAACTTCATTAGTAATATCAACAATTTTAGGGCCTATGATTTTTTAGGACTATAAATGTTTTGGGAAGAATTTGATTTTTGCTTATTTTCCCTTGGGAGACTTTGCAGAACCTTTGTTTTGGGAGATGCTACTATTTTCTGATTCTGAGTTTGGGAAGCTTTCTTGGTAGAAGACTCATTGTTTTTCTTGTTTCTAAGGTTATATTGACTATGTATTTAATTTATTGCATAATCATAACATTGTTTATAATCAAAGGATTCACTAGAATCTAATTTCAGCTGTTGAAGTTCAAATAATTCCTTATCTTCCTGAGTAAGGAAAATAGTATTATTGTCATCTATTCCCATTAGATTTATAGCATCCTCATCATCATTATTATTTTGAGAACTTTCATCATAGTTCTCTTGGAATGGGGGGACTAATTTTTTGGTATGGGGCTGTTTCTTTTTCTTTTCCAGAATTTATGTTTTTTCTAAAATTGGAATTTTTGATCTGTTGTTGGTTATCCCATTGAGGTCTTCTATCTATATTATCTAGTATATTAATCACTCTTTCTAAGGTTTTAGCTATAACATCCATTTTTGTGTCTGAATTAGCATTTTCTTCTTTAATGGTCACTCTTCTTTCATTTCTGAGTCTAGCTTTTCTGGCTAAAATGTTCACTTCTACACTAACTGCATCTGTTTGCATTTTTTCTAAAGTGTCTGCATCTCTTTCCTTTAATTGGTAAGCCATATCTGTATCAAATCCATCAGGGAATTTGAGAAAAACTAAATAAGGAGTAGGTTTAATATTTGTAGGGATAGAATTATAGACACTATTATATCTGGTGCAATAATCTTGGACTGACTCATTTGGAGCTCTTTTCAAGGAATCAAATTCAGATAAAATTTGGAGAGGGTTCTTTTTCTTTTTCCATTTAATTAAAAACAAAGTAAAAAAGATATATAAATCAGTTACACTACTAGAAGCTAAATCTTTAAACCACTTCTTAACTACTCCTGTTAAATTTTGTGCGAAAAGCCTCATTTGAACATCTGAGTCATCAATTTCATAAATTTCAAAGAAGTCTATAATTTTAGTAATATGTTGTTGAGTAGTATATTGGGTAGTGCCATCAAACAGTGGTATTTTATTTTGATAGTCTTGTGGCATGTCATGAAGTTGTTGTGGTAAGACCAAGGAAGCATATCTAGCAGCCATAGCTTGAAGCTTAGCTTGGCTAGGAGGTAAGGTAGAACTTCTTGGAGATGTACTGGAAATGATAGTAGATGAACTAAAGATTGTATTTGAAGTGCTGGGAAATGAGGATGATGTATTTAAGAAATCAAAAGGTGAACTAATGGATATAGTGGATGAAGTGATTTGTGTAACTAATACTCTAGGTTGCAGAGGTAACCTAGGGATAAATGGATCTGTAGATCAGCTGGTAGTAGAATTTATGAATGATGTAACAACATACAGAGAAGAATATCTAGGTGGTATTATTGTGGTGTGTAATTGAGAAACTGGAGGTCTGTTTGCATAACTAAAAAACTGAGTTAATTCAATAGCTTCATCAATATCCTTTATAATAGTAACATTAATTTCTTCAATTTTACTCTGATATTCAACTTTCTTAGATTTAGAACTTATTGCAATAGATTTCTGTTTTTCATTCAAAAATGAAATAAAATAAGGGTCTAAAACAACAGTTTTCAACTCACTTTCAGATTTAATTTTAAATAAGTAATGCTCAAATTTCAGATCAAAAACAATATCTTGCATACTTACTAATTCTCTTGGTAATGAATTGACTCTTATTAATGATATTTCAGCCTCTAAGTTTTCTGTTTGTTTTTTCTTTTTACCAATTCAGTCTGGGTTATCTACTATAACAACAGGCTTAGGATCCGGGTTAGACCTAGTATAATAGACTTTCCTAGAAGCCAGAATTACAATTTTTTAATACCCACAACCTATAAAAGAAATTATAAAGTAAAAATATGAATTAAATGATTCCTTTAAGACTAATTTTATGACTGAGGATTGGTTATTTCCCCAGTGGATTCGCCATTAATGTTATCACTCTAGTAAATTCTCAAGTTGTGGGATTTTGGTTTTTAATCAAATAATACTAGAGGTAACCACAAACCTACTTCAAACTTTAGGATCTAGCCTTCCTAGGGTTCAGAGAGGGCTCTCTCTTTAAATTTTAACTTTGTTTTAGTTTGTGAATATTAGGCTAGCTATGAAAGTGCAATTTCGGTTTGGTTTTGTTGGATTTGGTGGGAAAATTTCACTTAGAGGGATAGATAGAGAGAAATCTATTTGTCCATTGAGCTATGGAGTCTAATTCAAGTTAATAGAACTAGGATCAAGGCCTAAAAGGTCAAATGTCTTAAGGGAAAGATAGATAACCCTTGGATATCTTGGAAAATTGGTTTTGTGAGGTGGTATGATCGAGATAAAGGGCACTTAAGGATCCTTAGATCCAGAAAAGGGAAGTAGTATATAGAGGTCAAATGGGAGAGGGAGCAATTAAGGGTTCCCTACACCAGAAATCAGAAGAAAACAAAGAAATGATAACTAGTTAAAAACAGGGTGCTATTAACATGTCCTGTAGTAATACTCCTAGTTATACATTCAAATTTAGAATTAAAACATAGATGTATGCATGTAACAAAGAAGAATAATAATGAAAAGTTTTAGAGGGTACTTCACTCCAGATAGCTTATCACAGGGATCCTGAAGTATGATGCCAAATAGTTGATCCAGTCTGCTACTCAAAATCGAAATCCAAAGCCTTCAAGTCAACAAAATATCTGTAGTAATCTCCATCAATTTTATTCCACACAAAATACTTCAAAAGAGTGAATTACTTATCCATAATGTTTTACAAAATATCCTAGATGACTTCTAGGAATTAATTTAAGAAAATAAAATATCTTACAACAATAATAGTGACATATGCTTAACAAATCACCAAGCTGTCCTATTTTATTCAAAAGAAATAGAAATTGTTTTACGTTAAGAAGCAGTTGTCTGCCTATGTGTCCTCCTTGTTGGCTCTTAGATATTTATCTTGGAATCTAACATGCCTTCACTAATACTCTTTCTTAATGATACTCTTTCATTTCGGATACTCTTTAACCTTTAGTCAAACTGCTTTATTGCTGTAAAATCTGTTTTGATTACCTGGCTTTTATTTCAAAAACTGAGAGTAAATTTCAGTTTTGATTTCCTCATTCTTCAACTTGATTTGCTTGTATTTCTCCTTAATATCCAAATCCTTTTCCTCAGCTGAATGTGAGGAAGAAGCCTCCATGCTTTGCTACCTTTCCATCATCTGTGTATCTTCATTATTCAATTGTTCTTCATTCTGATTTGGCTCAGAGATAACTATAGTAGCTACATTTGTCTCTGGAAAATCAGTGTTGGTATTCAAGGGCTCTATTTCTTCAACATCCATTGTCACTTTACCTTTAGCTATTGTATCTAATTTTGGCCTTTTGTTGTAAATGATCTTGAACTTTGTTTCTGTTGCAGTTTCTGCAGTATAAACTCCCTCTTCTCTGATTCTCTTAGTGGATGTCTCTGGCTATGTGGCAATTACCAAAGTGTGACTAGTATTCCTTTGGTTTACTGCCTCCGTTAAAGTATTTTCAACCCGTTCAATTTGATTAGTAAAATTCTCTATTTCTGGTTTTGATTCATGGATAAAGGGTGTCAATTTACATTTTACCCTTAGTTTACTTAAGATCCCTTGTGGATCATAGTTCCAAGGGAAACTTTCTTCCAATTTATATTCCAGTAGTTGATTTGCTGCTTCCTTTTCTACATCTCTGTGATTACATATGAATGTCCCAATTTGATTTTTAAGTTTGAATTGGGTCTTTTTCTTGGCTTCCATGAAGTTAATAGAATTAGAATTTAGGATCTTCCTAATGTACTCTAAGGCAAAGATCCTTGTTGATGGATGTTTCGGTAACTTGTAAGGTAACAAGTTTGATCCAAAAACTCTTATTTTAGTGAATTTCTCATACAAATACCAGTCACCAACCTTTCTCTGCTCTGATAGCTGCAATATTTTCTTCATTTCCTCACTTATTCTAGGCTGCTCTGTTTCTGTCAACATGGTGGTCACTGGATGTAAAAAAACCTCTGCAAACCCTAAATAACTGAAAATTGTGCCTTCTTTTCTGAGTATGGATGTCCAAAAGATGACAGTAGAGGTTTTCCTTCTATATCCAACTTTTGAAGTGAAATTGGAAAGCTATCTGATTGGAAGTAAAGAAACATCTGGAAAAGATAGGAGGTATATCTGAATACTCCTTCCAGCTGTAAATTAGTCAACTGATAGTGAATACTATCAGCAATGAAACCATCATAGTCAAAGATAACTGAAGGTGGTTGACCTGGAGAAAAGGTGGACAAAAATCCCAAGATAGACTCATCAGTGTGCTTATCAGTGAAATACCCAAGGATGAAGGAAAGCATGGAGATTACATGCCTTAAACCTTTAGGAAATTTAGTAGTTGAATATGGAGGATTTAATTTTGGAATTTCAACATGCGGGGGCATAAAAGTCTGAAAAATCATATACCTTTTAGGAAAATTTAAGCTAGTGTGTAGCTTGGTGAGGGCCTCAATAGACAAAGGGATTACTTGGGGGTCTGGTTGAAGTTGCAACATTTGGTTTATTGACTCTGTAGTGATGGTAAATAAGACTTCTTTACTGGCATTCACAATAGGTCCTTGTTTAGGAATATAGTACTGGTGACATAATCTGATAATTTATTGACAAGGGTGAGTTAGAGGGACTACATATTTTGGCAGATTATATTCCCAAATATGAAATTCTTCATGATCATCTAAAGACTTCTCAAAACACCAGTTAAGGATATCTAACAGGTTGAATTCAACTATGGGATCAACTATTTTTTAGTCAATGTCAGCTAGGGGAATGTGTTCAATATCAAAAACTGGGGGTTGTAATGGATTGACTACAATTATGGTATTTGGAGTCATGGCAAGAGTAGTTTTAGGAGCTTTAGAACCTTCAGGCTTGCTTGCACTCTATTTTTTAGGCATCTTGATTTGCTTCTACAAGTTTAAACAGTTTGCAGAGGCAATTTTACTATAGCAGAGGCTTGATTGGGAAAATTTAGCAAAATAGAGTCTCTTTTTGGGTTTTATTCCCAATTAGGTTTATCAAAGAAGTTCTGAGGCTTAAAAACTTGTCTAAAACAGAAAATAGTGGTTTTCTAAGTTTTTTGACTAAAAATTGGGCTAAAACTCTGTTGAAAAGGGTTACAGAATGTTAGGGCACCTATAGAGGACTTCAGGCTTATTTTAGAGCTTGAAATGGAAAATTAAACTGTGAAAAATTGATAAATTTCTTTGAAAAAGCGTGCAGTAGAAAAATAGGGTTTCTGGGAAAAATTTTCCAAAGTTTGGCCTGTTTTTGGGACTTTTGGGCAATTGAATTAATCAAATTCTTAACTTAATTTTTTCTCTTTCTTTAAAAAAGGTTTTCAATTTGGTTGTAGGTTTAAATCTCAGAAAAATACCTGTTTTAATGCAGGTATCGGCTTTGAAAGGGTCTTTATAGTTTTTGGTCGAATTGATGGCTTCAATAGTTTATCTGGAGCAAGGCGCAGATCTTCAACAATGTTCAAGGGTGTATTTTGGTAAATTTTGAAGGTTTTGGGCATAAAATGGAAACCAGGGGCTTTAACAAAGCTTATACAGTCGGGAGAAGCAATGTGGTGGTTAAGTGGAAAGATAAATGAATAAATGCATTAACCAAAGGTTTTATCAAAACATATCGATATTTATTGAATGCAGGTCTTCTCCGGTAGGAGGCGATTTTAGAATGCAAAGGTGTTTAAAACCAGAGGTTATCGCACAGGCTTCAACTAGTAAGTGGTTTTAACCTCAACGAATGCGATCGAATGAGGGAAGGCCACGTGGAGGAGAGAGGAATGGGTGAAACCACCCATTTTGCATGGCTATGGCGTTTGGGCGGTGTTGCATCTTTTCTATGCAATATTGGCTTCTGACCGTTAGATCTAAGATTTGGATGCGAACAGTCAAGATTGCTTCGAAAGTTGTGTTGAAATGGGATGTGGGACTGGGATTGGTTATATGCAGCGGAAGGGTTAAAATACATTTAAACCTTTATAATATAGCCGAGGGGTAAAGGTATAAACCATATATGACATGTTTTAATCATGGTATAGGCGGGGATTGATATTTCTATTTAAAACCTTTGTGACATGTTTTAAATGTTATGTTTGAGTGCAATAATATATATTATATAGTTTTTCAAATTTCACAGTTTTCAAACCATAGGGGTGGGGTATTTCAATAAAAATGGTTTTTAGACCAAAGGGTTTATAATTTCATGTTTTTATTTGCGCACATGGGATAATAGACTTTGGTCTAAATGATATAATAGTTGTTTTTTTGGGGTATTTAGATATAATGGAATTAATAACTACGAGAGGTTATTTTTAGGGATTTAATAAAAATATGTTAAAGGTTAATATGAAAGGGTAGTGTAATGAAAGAAAAACACATATTATCTCTAATTATAGTATAAAATCAAGCATTGCTCATCTTTATATTTCTTTCACTAATACTTAGGATAAATGTAATTTTGAGGGTTTTTATGAATGCTTTTGATGGGATGAAGTTAATTATTTAGGGTTACAATTTTACTAAGCAAGAATGTGTATTTACTTAGGAAAAAGGGGTTTTAATGTATGAATGAAGGGTAAATTATGATAAATGTGGGTTTAACATAAGAAATCAATATATTTAACTAACCAGTCATCAAGCCTTGGGTCTTGTCCTAACAAAAGTCAGAGAAATGCTCTGAGCCTGTTTGACTGATAGCTTAGAATACTGAATACTCATAAGGGAGGGGAAATTAGTGATTTTTCCCGATGAAGTCTTATTTACATGCTTGCTGCACTGCTTTCTACCTACCCAACTTTATTTCTAACATTTTTTCTTCATTTTGTAGGTGCATTTAGGCTTGCAACCTTAAAACATTTTTCTTTCAAAGCAATAAAACTGTCTAAATCTATCTTATTTCATCCGAGGGCTTAGATTAAACTGTTGAGCTTCTCACTATTCTCTACCTATCTACTAATTTGTCAAGTTTAAACTGTTTGACAAATCTTTATTCACTATCTAAAACATGAAATTGAAAGCATGAAGAGTTAATATTAAGTTGTTTAATTGATCATGGATTATGGCATTTATTGACACTCTGCACATAATCATTATTCTTGCAGTGAAAGTTAAAGTAGTGGCATTTGGACTTGCCCACTTTCAGGTCTTATTTTATCTCTTTTTCTTTAGGGGTATATATTTTTCTAATTCCTTTGATTTTTCTTTTAGGAATTTTTACCCTCTTTTTTACTTTTTATTATTTTTCATTTTTCAAAATATGGGAAAACAACTTGGAGAAAGCAAGGTATCTACATATTTACAAGACTATCAAAGTCAATTCAAAATTTTATGAACCCTATTATTATGGGACCCTAACAGATTGATGTTTATTGGTTTTACCAATTACTTAATTTGTATTGTTGCACTAATTTAGTATATATATATTTTTATTATTAACTATATAATATGTGTAGATAATTATTTTTATTGTTACTTGTAAAATGATTAAAAATTGATTATCTATTATAATAATAATAAGAATTGTAAAGTTATTAAACTTTTTGTTATTAAATATAATTATATTCTTTTATTTTTTTAATTAAAGTATATTGACATAAAAATTAAGATTTAAATTTAAAAATGCCAATAAATAGGATTTTTTTTTTAATACGTCAATTATAATATGATCAAAAAGTAATTAAAATTTAGATTAGAAAATCGTATCATCCACGCCACGAATACATTTCCCTCCCTCAATTTATATTTCCATATAAAAATGAAAGTGAATTATATTAAATATTTTTACTTTAAAGTATATACAACTTTCTTTGAACGTTATATAATTTTGAAACACGAAACACGAGGCTTTACCATTCTCATAGTTTTGGAAATATTGTCATTGATGGAAAAGGAGAAAAATGGATCAACACTAGAATTATCATTAAGGAAAAGGAGCAGAGAAGCAGCAATAATAAGGCAGAGGAGAAAAATTAGAACTATAACCTAAAGCTTTTAGGTTATACAGAAGTAGCAAAGAGGCATAGAGAAGCTTTAGCATTATTACTAAGGCAAAGGAGCAACAAAAGAGAAAAGTCAGTCACGGAGAAAACGCAGCAAAGGAAGCATGTTTTGGTCAATTTGTCAATGAATGGGCAGAGTCATGAACGTGACTAAGTAAAGTAATAAACATGTGCAGAAATGAAGAACAGTTGTGAATGAGTCGGCGCGTACAACAATGAATAACTGTCGTGAACATATTGGGTGAATTCATGAACGCTAAGCGGATCAAGTTGTGAACATGCGCAGAGTCATGAACGAGTTAGGTGTTCTACATACAACAAGAAAGAAATGAACGGGTGCAACCAAAGAAGAAAAGTTGTAAAATCGAAGTGAAGATACAGCATGGACCGTTGGATCTAGGCATAGATAAATGATGGAGAATAAATCATAGACCCAGCAGAATATCACAATCGATGACTTTTATCATTACATGTTAAGACTTCTCACGATAAGTAATTTAAGTTGCGATGCGAAGTAGATAAGCTAAGGATCTGTGAGGACCATTAGATCTAGGCTTTGATCAATGATGAAAATTAAGTTGCAATCCCATGGTATTTTTCACATCGCCAAGTTTTGATGTTATGGTTAATGACTTACATAGTAAGTAATTTGGTTTGCGATGCAATGTGATCGCATATCACAAATTGCGACAGAAGGAGTATCGCAAAACAACAAAAACACAGAAAATGCGAAATGCAAAGTGCGGGAGATGATGTGGCAGTGATGTGGATATGACGTGGTAGTGACCTAGTAGTGATGTGGCAAGCTCATGTGGGAGATGACGTGGCCCCAACCCCACAAATCACAGTTAATTTATGGTGACATGGCAATGACATGGTGGTGATGTGGCAGTGATGTGGCAATGACATGGTAGTGACATGGCATGATGACGTGGATATGACATGGACCTCGCCCGAATAATGCACATTGTAATTGGTGATTCTTATGTTTATATGTTAAGAGTTTGCATGCTATATATTTTAAGGTGCGATGTGCGATAAGGTTTTCACTGTGGGTTGTGAAATCGCATAATCACAAGTATTGCGAAATCTGCAAATTGGTAAAGTTGCGAAGTGTGGTAAAGAGGCCTATATGCAATGTAGTTTCAAAGGTGAAATCCAAACGATTTCAAGTCTAGATGTAAATATTTTCCTATGTTCAATCGCATCAGAGGAGGAAAAGGAGATTATAACGTAAAATCTATGGAACACCAAAGTGCAAAGTGAAATTTTTGAAGCAGATGCGATGCATTTTAGAGGTAAATATGAACATATTTCATGTCTAGGTTTAGTGTGTTTGCCCTGGTTTTTATGAAGAAATCGTTGGAAGCGGAGGTCAACTCAGGTTACAAAGAAAAGGCTTGAATGCATGGAAAAGGACTCGGTGCTCGTGCAGAACAATGTTATGTGGTTGTGGCTGTGAGTTAAAAGGAAAGGTTAAACGCAAGAGAAATTACTCGGGTATATGTGACCCAACATAGAGAGAAGAGCATAGAACGTTGTGGGTAAGATATGCAATAGGAGAGGTGGTGTAAAACATAAAGGCATGGGTCAAGTTGGGCTAAGACAATAATGCTGCAACACAGTTGGAAATATAACAGCAGGCAGACAAGACAAAGGAACAACAGACACAGAAGACAAAATGAACAGAAAAGCAAGAAGCTAAAATGGTTAAATTGAAATATTCTTGTAACTGTAATTTTAAATCCATTAATTATCTTATATTGTTTGTGATGCAAAGGTAAGTCTCCAAGGAAAATAAAAACTCCAATTTAATACTGAAATGAGTGTATATATTGTGCTAACATCCTGAATATGCTGAGTGAGGAAATGAGGGGATGGAAGGCAAAGAGTCATTCATGTTCACTTCATATTCCCATATAGAATGCAAACAACCATGAAGCGATCTCTATAAATGATGTTAATGTAATGCGCACAGAGGCTCAGTTAGAGAGTGGAAGAATGAGAGAGAGAAAACAAACAATTTGTGCACATCCAAAGATGATATGAAACAGATTTGAAGGCTGGAAGGGTAGCAATGAAGAAGGAGAAAAACATAGCTGATATCTAGGTAAATCAAAATATGATTTTATTGTAGTGTGAGGGAGTTGGTGCTTCCATATCAAGCTGTAGCTTGATAGATGTCTATTTGTAGCTGGTTGAGGTAGGAGCCTCCTATGGGCTGTAGCCTACAGAAAATAGATGGGAGTTGGAGCTTCCTTGCAAGTTGTAGCTTGCATACTTTGAGGTAGCAACCTCCTGTAGGTTGGAGCCTACAGAAAATCAGTGGTGAGAGAGAGATGGAGCTTGCCTTTGCATCACAACAATAATAAGAGGTGGTTTTCTCCCTTATGGGTTTCCACTTATATCTGTTTCTATGTGCATGATGATTATGTGTTGATGTACTTCATTTAATCCGCTTAACACTTGTTGCTCACATATTAAGATTGTTGTTTAATAATATATTAAGTTTCTTATGAAATGGAGGTGTAAATAAGTTTAAAGAAAAAGTTTGAAACGTCCATGAATTTAGTAAACTGATTCACCCCCCCCCCCCAAGTTTAACTAAGGGTTCATCAATTGGTATTAGAGCAAGTCCTTTTGAAACAATTTAACCACTGGAAGGAGGTCCTTAGTCCCAAAAATGGCTAGCCTAGAAGGAAGCTCTACAAATAAAGCCCCTCTGTTTACTGGCACAAACTATGCTTTCTGGAAAATAAGAATGAGGACATATTTGATGTCTCTTGGAGTAGAATTATGGATTGTTATGGAAGAAAAATTTGCACCAAAGGATACTGACACAGAGAAAGAAGCCAAATAAAATTTCATAGCTAACGCAAATGAAATGAATGCACTCTTGAGTGGTCTATGTGAGTCAGAATTTATCAAAGTAATGCACAGTAATACTGCCAAAGAAATCTGGGATACATTATAAAATATCTGTGAGGGAGATAAAAATGCGAAAATGGCCAAACTGCAAGCCTATAGAAATCAGTTTGAAAATTTAAAATTGAATGAAGATGAAGATGTAGCGAGTTTCTTCTTAAAGGTAGCAGAAGTTGTGAATAATATGATAGCTCTAGGAGAAACCATTAAGGAATGTGTAATAGTACAAAATATATTGAGATATTTACCATCGAGGTTTAACCCTAAGGTTTATGCCATAGAAGAAAAAGTAGACTGGGAGACCTTGACCATGAACCAATTGTTTGGAAACTTGACAAATTATGAGATAAGATTTCCAAAGGGGAATTCAAATGTGAGGGAGGCATCTTTTAAGGCATACAAGTGCATAGAAATGAAGGAAGGTACATCCTCATGTTCTGATGAAGAAGAGGCCAAATTTTCCAGAAGATTGGATATAGGTATGTATAAAGGTAAACTTCCATTTAAGTGCTTTAACTGTGGAAGAGTGGGGCACTATGCTTCAAAATGTCCTGATAAGAAAATAGATAATCAATCAAAAGGGAAAGATAAAAGAAAATTTAGAAATAGGAAAAAAGGGAACATATATAATAGAAGAACATTCTATGCTCAACAAGACAACAACGCATCTGATAGCTCATATTAATCCCCCAATGAAGAAGGAACATCAAAATTCATTTTGATGGCCAAGGAAGAGCTTGAGGAAGATCTCCTAGAATTTGAAGTAGAAGGTGAGGCGGATCTTGAGGGGGAGTTGGTGAGTGCCCTAAAGGAAATAGATAGACTCAAGCTCAAGAATAGAAAATAGAAGGCCATCCTTATGAAACATGTAAAGGAAGAACCAAACTCTGAAGATTTTATCAAGTTGAAAATTGAACTAGAAGAAGCAAGGAAAGTAGAAGACATTTTGTTGCAGCAAATAAGAGAGAAAAGTCAGGAATGCGGAAGATTAGAAGAAGAGGTGGTGATTCTAAGGAAGAAACTGGAAAAAGATCAAACTGATTTAATAATGAACGTTCATCAGTTAAAAGGTGTTGAACAATTGGACAGGATATTAAATGCACAAAGATCTCCTCTTGTAAATACTAGGATAGGATATGAAGGATAATCTAGCAAATCGAAGGCAGAGTGTAAGAAAACTATTACATTTGTGAAATTTTTCCTAAAAGAAAATAGTAACTCCCATCCATCTGAGAACAAAAATGTGGGAAACCCTCCAAATCCTCATGAACTGCAACAAAAACCCACAACAAGGAAATCCCTAGAAATAAGAGGAGTAAACAACCAAACTACATTCCAGCTCAGATCAAATGGCTTCCAAAGAGAGAATTTTCATATGACCAGATGGCTATATCCCCAAACAACTTTATCTGCCAGAGATAAATACTACTTCCATGGGTATTTCTTTTGTTGTAAAAGGTTTGGTCATAAAGCCATGGAGTGTAAAGCGTATATACAGAGACTGGAGTATGGAAACTCAAGGGGAATTAAGAAAAATGGTGGATTCACTCATGTACATAATCCATTCATAAATACAATCAAATTTTTTTGCTGCCATAAAAATGGGCACAAGTCTCATGAATTTCCTCTCAAAGACTATGATCCATCTCCTCGGGAAATTTATCAAACAAAGAGCTGCATGCAATGGAAAAGGAAGCTAAATAAGTGTGATCTAGTTCTAATTTCTCAAGATCAAAATAGTCAATGTTATGTGGACAATGGGTGCTCAAAACATATGGCTGGAGACCGTAGCAAGTTTGTAACTTTTGATGAAAATAAATCTAGGAATGTAACATTCGGTAATGATAGAGTAGGGAAAATCAAGGGAAAAGGAAAAGCTAGTTTGAATAATGGAAGAGGAGAGGCTTGGCATGTATTGTTTGTGGATGGTCTGAAAGCCAATATGCTAAGTATTAGTCAAATTTGTGATAAAGGCTGTGAGGTCCTTTTCAGAGCCCAAGATTGTGATGTAAGGTCAATCACCACAAGAAATACCTTGATCAAAGGTGTTAAAACAAAGAGTAATGTTTATATAGTAGAAGAAGAGAAAGAAGCATTCCACATCAACAAACTTGATGGATCTTGGTTATGGCATAGAATATTGGGACATCTAAATTTTCACCACATCATCAAACTGAGAAAAAATAAAGTTGTCAAAGATTTTCCTAAAATAAAGAAGCCACCAAATACCATATGTAAGTCCTGTCAACTGGGAAAACAAACTCGCACAACATTCAAAGCTAAAGACCAACTATCTACAAGTAAGCTTCTTCAGCTTGTACACATAGATATGTGCGAACCTTCAAGAAACAATGCATCAGGTGGAGAATCATATTTCATGCTAATAATCGATGATTTTTCAATATTAACATGGGTGGCATTTCTCAGATATAAATACAAACTGTTTGATAAATTTAAGATATTCAAGGCACTGACAAAAAATCAAACTGAATGTAAATTAAAATGCATCATATCAGACAGAGGAGGTGAATTCACAAATGATGATTTTGCATATCTGTGCAATGAATGTGGGATAAAGAAACAATTTACAGTTGCAGGTACACCTCAAAATAATGGAGTGGCAGTGAGGCAAAACAAGTCGGTACAATAGATTTCCAGAGGCATGATGCAAGAAAGAAACATTCCCCAAACCTACTGGGTAGAAGCAATACACACAATTATTCATATTCTCAGCAAAGCTCATGTCAGACCAAATTGTGACAAGAATCCATATGAGTTGTGGCATGGGAAACCGACATCAATTAAGCACTTTATAATCTTTGGCAGCAAATGTTTCATAAAGAATAATGATGAAAAATTGGGGAAGTATGATGCAAGAGCTGATGAAGGAATATTTTTGGGATATGCATCTAAGAGTAAGGGATACATGTGCTACAATAAAAGACTGCATAAAATTGTGGAAATCATTGATGTGAGATTCAATGAAGATCTACCAGACAGAACCAGAAGAACAAACTGTGTCAATCCTCTAGATGATCATGAAGATGAGAATCAAGAAAATAAAGAACAGAGTAAGACAACATAAGATACATAAATAAAATCAAAAGGACCTTCGAGACACACTTAGAAGAACCATCCAGAAGATCAAATCATTGGAGACAAGAGTGCAGGCATCCAAACTAGAAGAAAACTAGCTGAACACATTGAGGAAGTGTATCTAGCCATGTTGTGACAGATAGAACCGAAGAATTTCTATGAATCCAACAAAGACAAAAATTGAATAAATGCTATCACTGAAGAATTAGACTAGATTGAGAATAAAAAAACCTAGGATTTAATACCAAGACCTGTTGGGAAAAATTTCATTGGTACAAAGTGGAAATTCAAGAATAAGATGAATGAACAAGGTCGGGTAATCAGAAATAAAGCCAGACTTGTATGTAAGGGATACTCTCAAATCGATGGACTTGAATATGATAAAACATTTTCCCCTGTAGCAAGAATGGAAGAAATTAGAATGTTTCTGGATTTTTCATGCTATCATAATTTCAAGGTATATCAAATGGATGTAAAATCTTCCTTCTTAAATGGAGATCTGGAGGAAGAAGTCTACATGGAACAACCTGAAGGATTTTCCTTCACAGATAAACATGACTATGTGTGCAGATTAAAGAAAGCCCTATATGGTCTCAAACAAGCACCACATGCATGGTATTCTATGCTGGACAAGCACTTTTTAAAACAAGGTTTCAAGAAGAGAGGAGTAGACAACAATTTGTATATATATAAAGGCTGATGAAAATGAACTCTTAATTGTGGTAGTATATGTAGATGACATCATGTTTGGTAGAAACAAGGATGAGTTAGTAAAAGGATTTGTAGAAGAGATGAAGTCAGAATTTGAGATGTCTATGATTGGAGAGCTTACCTTCTACCCGGGACTTCAAATTTTGCAAAAAACCAAAGGCATATTCATTTCACAAGAAAAATACTTAAGAGACATGTTAAAAAGATTCAAAATGGAAGACTGCAAACCTATGTCAACTCCCATGATCACTAGATGCAAGTTATGTGCTGATGATGGATCTACAGATGTAGATCAAAGACTTTACAGATCTATGATAGGAAGTCTACTATACCTAACAGCCTCCAGACTAGAAATTATGTTTGTAGTAGGACTTGTGGCAAGATATCAAGTAGCACCAAAATAAAATCACTTGCTAGCAATCAAGATGATATTTAGATACCTACAAGGAACTGTACATTATGGCCTATGGTAAACGAAAGGCAAGGATTTCATATTGACAACATATACATCTGCAGATTGGGCCAACTGTGTGGATGAAAAGAAAAGCACAAGTGGAGGTGCATTCTATTTGGGAGAAATTGTGGTGGCATGGTTAAGCAGGAAGCAAACATTTGTGTCTCTATCTACAGCAGAAGAGAAATGCATAGTAGCAGCAGCTTGTTGCACACAAGTGATGTGGATGAAAAAAATCCTTCAAGACATGAAGGTAAGCATCACTGAACCTATTTCTATCAAATGTAACCATACAAGTGTAATATTATATAAAAAAATCTAGTACTTCATTCAAAAACAAAGCACATCCCCTAAAAGTACCACTTCCTCAGAGAACAAGTAGCAGAGAAAATAGTAAATATGGAATGTACCAAGAAAGGAAAAAAAACATACATATTCACAAAACCTCTTTCTAGAGAACCATTCGAATATCTAAGAGACAAACTAGAGGTAGTGTCTGCAGATTACATTCTCTGATATGATCAAAAAAAATAAAAATAATAAATAATAAATAAATAAATAAAATGATGAAAATGCACCAGCAAAGGCTGCAATATCAGGAACAGAAACAATGCAGTAGACAAGTCAGTATCAGATAAGAAGAATCATTCCAAGGGGAGAGAAACCCATAAAAGTTGTCATAGAAGAGCTAGAGCTATGGAGTCAGTAAAGATCTACAGAGGATTATTATAATGTATGTCTCTCCAAGTGTTAATAATGAATCAAAATGTTCTTAATAAGGATGAATAAGAGAAATGGTTATCATCATTATATCATTACATCATTCATCAATTGGTATTTGGAGCAAGAAGCCTGCCTATCAATAGAATACCAAGTGTTATTAGTGGAGCAGTGGTATGGTACAGGTCCTCAGGATCAGAGTATTATGGCAGAATTACATCAAGTGATTATATCTTTAGAATTCTAGCAGATATCACCACTATCAATCAGTAAGGGACAAAAGTACAGAACATTCTATGGTGACATGCCTTCCATTCATGCAATCTCAATGAGTCTCAAAGTGCTCTCTCATCAACTCTTATACACCAGTATGGAGCAGTAAGGTATAAAGAAAAAATGTAACCCTTTTCCATTGATGTCAAAGGGGGAGGAAAAGAAATCAGGGGAAGAAATTCACTTCTTAGAATGAAAGGGGAAGGAAATGTTGCCATCAATGCCAAAGGGGGAGACTGTTGGAAATTTTGTTAATGATGAAAAAAGAGCAGAATGGATTAGCACTAGAATTATCATTAAGGAAAAGGAGTAGATAAGCAACAAAAATAAGGCAAAGGTGCGACATATAAGTATAACCTAAAGCTTTAGGTTATACAGAAGCCGCACAGAGGCATATAGAAGCTTTAGCGTTATTACTAAGGCAAAGGAGAAAATAAAGAGCAAAGGAAGTCACGGAGCAAATGCAGCAAAGGCAGTAATTTTTGGTCAAGTCGTGAATGAGTGGGTAGAGTACTGAACAAGCCTAAGTAAGGTAATAAACACGTGAAAAAATGAAGAGCAGTCGTGAACAAGTCAGCACGTGCAAAAATGAAGAACAATCGTGAACATATTGGGTGAAGGCGTGAATGCTAAGCAAGTCAAGTCGTGAACGTGGGCAAAGTCGTGAACAAGTCAGGTGTTATACACACAACAATAAATAAACAAACGGTCGCAAGCAAAGATGCAAAGTCGGAAAACCGGAGTGAAGATACATTTTGGACCATTAGATCCGGGCATAGATCAATGACAACGAATAAATAGCAGACCCAATAGAATATCGCAATCACCAACTTTTATCGTTACATATTAAGACTTCTCACGGTAAGTAATTTAAGTTGCGATGCGAAGTAGATCAACTAAGGAGCTGTGAGGACTGTTAGATCTGGGTTTTGATCAACGGTGGAGATTAAGTCACAATCCCACGATATTTCGCACATTGGAAAGTTTTGATGTTATCGTTAAATACTTGCACGGTAAGTAATTTGGTTTGCGATGCGATGTGATCGCATATCGCAAATCACGGTGGAAGGAGTATCACAAAATAGAAGAAACACAGAAAATGTGAAATACGAAGTGCGGACGATGATGTGGAAAGATGACGTGGAAATGACGTGGATATGATGTGGTAGTGACGTGGCAAGATGATGTGGTAGATGATGCAGCCCTAACCCCACAGATCGAAATTAATTTATGGTGACGTGGCAATGACGTGGCAATGACATGGTCTATCGGACCTAAAGAAAAGAGTTATTTAGTTTGATTTAAGATTTTATTCCTATCTTCAAAAATCTTGGAGAGAAGCCTCCCGAGCTCACTATAATTTTGACATCTTAAGAGGCTAGGAAGGTCAATATTGCAACAAATATTATGAAATTGAGCTCTAATGTGGTTGTACACGGGGCACTTTAAGAGGAAGTTATTTTCATCCTCGATGTTCATATTCTCACAGAGATGGAAGATCCTTTCCATCCATGGTGTTTTAGGAGTTGTCCAACGACCTGTTTCACTATGGAGCTCATGATAGTTCGTTCTAATCTTAGCTATATCAATTTTCTTCCTTAAGCTAGTTAAAACAGATAGGTACTTTTGATCTTCTAGGGTGCGGTTGATGACCTCCTTATAATATCTTAATTTTCTTTTAGCTACTAGATCTTTCTCACACCACATTTTTTCTTTGAACTTAAAAGTAACAATTTTTTTAATGTTATTAATGTTTTGCAATGCAACATTCTCGTCGATCTCCAATGGTTTAACCAGGCCTTGGTGTCTTTATACCAACCTCGTTTAAGCCTTAGGTAGTTTTGGTTGGAATTTAAAGCTAGCTTAGGAAGTCTATGGTCTCCTATGCTATTGAGCTTGTGCTTGTACAACAGAAGCCTAGTCATAGCTAGGCACTCGATAGGGGAGAGACCCACTTCTATAAGGAGAATAGGACATGGTGTATTGTTTTTAATTTTAAGGTTATAAGTTTTAAAACGCTTCTGGATTTGTTCAATATTTCTCCAGGATTCTCTAGAGATGCTGCAACCCCAAGCCTCACATCCATATAAGATAACAGGAGTGACTAAAGTTTCAAAGAGGAACTTCTTTCTATCCCACATTATGAGGTTTTCCATTTTACAATTATTTTCAAGACCAAAATAACAAATTGAATTTTATAATTTTTATTATTTTTAACATTTTACTTTTTTTATATTAATTGAACCAATCTTCAATGTTTACACTAATTTACAAACATTACAACAACTCCCTATATTAGATTTTATATTACTTTTAACCCTTTATTAATTTTTAATTGAATCAAATATAAATATTAAAATTTATAAACATTTATGCCTACACATATACTCTTATACTAAAGTCATCTACACAATAAAATATAATAAAATAAAATTCAACATACAACATCCCAAAAAATTTAACATTAAAAAATAAATTTCTAAATTTCTAAATATAAACAAATATTTATATTAATTTTTGATATCTAATTATTTCTTACTTTTATTATCCATGCATCTCATAGTCCATTTTTAATTCATTTAATCAATTTAAATATTTTAAAATTTTTATTTATGATAATTTTTATTTTATAAATATAATATAAATAATAATTTTTGATAAATTTATAATTACATTACATATTTCATAATAATCCACTTTGAACAAATCATTTAAATTTACTAAAATTCATTTAAATTTTCTATCATTGTTTAACAATGTTTCATAATAATCCACTTTAAACAAATTATTTAAATTTACTAACATCCAGTGTAGAACAAATTATTTAAATTTACTATCATTGATTATCAATGTTTCTGAGTGACATAGATTATCATCGTAATGTATTTTGTCATACTAACAAATAAATTATCAATGCAATTGAATTTACTAGTTACAAGATTATTATTGTTTCATACTGACAAAAAGATTACCAATAAGATGTACTGTGTATCAAAATGTCATATATCGAAATAAATGTAAACTGGGGGATATTTCGGAATGAAATGGACAAATTGAAGTAAACGAAATTTATAATTCTAAAATATTTTTGAAATGTTGTTAGAAAATATAACTAGTATGTGATTTAAAAAAAAAAGAGATTAACAAGCGAAAAATTAAGACGAATGCTAGTTTTTAACGCACAGACGCCATTTCGCAGAGACTGCTTTTCGACTTAGTGTTTAGCACTGAAACACTCGGTCTCGCACTGAGTTTTCAAGCATTCAATGAGGAAAAAATATTTGGGAGACAGCGACGTCCGTAAGGAATGGGCCGGCGCCTGCCTTACAGCGAAGGAGCAACCCTTCTCATATCTCCAGCTAACGCTCGCATGCCGATGACGTTGATCGTGGGAAATTACTTTGAATTTTACTTTGTTCAATTGAATTCCCAGACAAGGACCAGCCGATCGCGGAAATTCGAGAGCCTTAATGTTTCACGTCGCTGTCGAAGATAATCAAATAATAATATTATTATCAATGATAAAACTGTAGTATAAGTTAAATATATATACTAAAAAAACATGATTATTAATTTAGACACTTTATCATGGAGATTTTTAATTTGTAAATTATTTTTGTTTCAATGTTATGGATTATCAATACTATATGGCCAAAAACCATAATTCATTTTATATGACACTAATTCACATGACATTTTTTTAATTAATGAATTTACTTAAAAAGACAATAAATACATAATTACTTTGGAAATAAATCTCAATCTTTCATTTTTTCATGCTATTAAGAATATTTTGAAATATTCTATGGAGGTTCTATTCCAAAATAGATAATAAATGCTATTTTGTTTATTTATTTATCTTCTATGTGGTTCACATACGAGTAGATAAGTGACAACTACATACACATAATATTTGTACTTGTTATATTCACTTTAAGGAAAGTGTAAAGAGAATTGAATGGGTGACTTCTCAATAGCAAAGGTACTTTAATGACTTGAACTCCACAAACTAAGATAACACTCGAAACTAAATAATAAATACTATTACCAGTGTAGCCACATAAATTAAATGACCGGTAAATGCCCAAGACATCAATCCATAATAAACATCAAAACATCTATTACATTGTCCAAATTAAAATAAATCATAAAAGTTAACTAAATAATAAATATTTTAAAATAATCTAGAGTTAACTAAATTAATCTAATACTAAATTACCTCAATTACTTCTTCAGTAAAAAGTCACAAGATCAATCCTCATTAACACCCTCAAGATTAAGTTCTAGCAATATGAAAGACCATAATGAATATGCAGTGTTTAAAAGGAACTTTTAAATTTAAATCACATTTCTCAGAAGATTCAAAGAGATGAGGAGTACAAGCAATAGTAAGAAGGTGAACATCAAAGAAATGAGAATGATTGTTTTGAATAATTTGGTGAGTGTTGGATGCCTGAGCAAGTTTCTTAATTTCTCAATTTTATTAAGTTTATTCTTTACTTGAAAAGTCAAATTGAAAATAAGATGAAGTGATAGAAGTCCATATGTCATCTAAGTTATCTTAAGAGTCATGCAGGGTAGTTGAAGACTCAAGAGTTTATGATGCCAAGATTGGATGCTAAATACATAAATTAAAGACTGAATAGTTCATGTGATCCTTAGGATTGATTTATTTAGGAGGAGGATTGAAGTGGTAATTTATGGCGAATAAGAGGAGAGCCTCCGAGATGGCTAGAGACGAAAATGAATATGAAGATATTCTACAATATCATCCTCCCATATTTAGAGAGATCAATACAAATCCAACAGCCATGGAAAGTTTCAATCTAATGAACAATGATTTAATACAACATCAAATTATTCCTAGACTTGACATGCGACATCTGCACCATATCATTGTGCACGCCAAGCCTCGATCAGTTAGGAATAGTCTTTGAGATTTAATCACCAATATTGCACCTCAATTCTGATCAAAATTTCAAGCTTTATTGTTCCATGGAGCACTTAGCACCAGGAATATCAAGATTTATGACTGTGCCATCCAAGACAAGAGGCTATCGCGGTTACCTAAACAATTATAGCAAAGAAATGTGAGATTACCCAATGTTGTAGCACTACCTAATCATGAATATACATGGGGACAACAACCCTCATGGAAGCTGCTGGACAAAAGGTGGCGTATTGGACATTGTACCAACCCCTCATGGAAGCAATTCACATACTAAAGGTTGATCAGGAAGTAGAGTAAACTATGGGAATTTGATACTGACAGCAGTAGTTGGGCATTCCTTGGTTGTTTTGCTACAATTAAAACTTGTGGGGGGGGGGGGTGTGGGGGTACACACATGTTGGCCTTAGATGTAAACACTGAAACATTGACACTTCTTCCAGAATGTCCTGGAGCCAAATATTTTAATTGAAAGGGATGATGTGAATATCTGTTTTTCTAAGCATTTAATGGACTTTCCTATTCCTGGAAGTTATTTATACTACTCTGGAAATTTCGAAAGGAAAATCTATATAAAATCGTCTAGGTACTAGGTACGAAACATTGTATGCAGTTTACAAATATGGGCCGGATGACAAACATCCCTTGAAGTTTACTCTAGGGATGATTAGATGAGTGGATGGAGTAATATGGTTTACTTTATTGTTGGTAAATGTGGATAATCATCAATTCATAATAAACATCAAGACACTTACATCATGGTATATCTTATCTTGCTAAAATTGGAAAATATAAAAAAATTTACTGTATTATAAATTTATTATTATTTTATTATTATTATTATGCCAATAGACATCTATTTTGGAATATGGCTTCCAAAATTTTAGTTTAATTATCAATAATTATTATGTGGATGATAGAGATTTAACCTCCATTTTCCATCTAAACATCTATACCTAAAGATATAATGTAGGTACACATTCTTATTTCTTAGAAGATAGTTTGACCATCAAACAATGGATCCTTGTTTGAATAATATCCCATGTGATTTGCCATGATTCTTTATGATCTACTTTCCAATGATTAATTGTTCATGAAACCAATTGTTGGAAAGATAATTATACTGAGAGGGGCGTGATGAGTATAATGAACAATGTTAACAAATTAAAACCCTTTCAATGCACATATAAGATAAATCACATCAACAATAAGAGATATACCTGATATATGAATATAAAATATTTTATTAATTACCGATGTTGTAGGCATCAACCTACAGTTACATTGATTTTCCAGCACCAACCCCCTGAAATGTTTTATTAGCACCAACTAGAAGGAGGCACTAACACCTTAAGATTTTTTACTGGCACCAACCCCTTGTGAAACACAAACACAACTTGAAAATGCCTAAATGAATCCTTTGTCTATGTCTTTAGTTCTATTTTTGGAATGCTCCTCTATTCGACATGTTACTCCTTATTCTATATCCTTAGCTCGGATTCATATAAATCCCCTAAACTTATCGTCAGACCTATTTTGTGATTACACATCCTCTACAAAATTCATTCCACATTCTTATTTCACACCTTTCATGCCACACAACCACATCACACTAAAAAAGTTGTTCTGAATTACTCAGCCAAATCCACTCTCTTTCTAATCTTCCCAGGCTTATTTATACTTAAAACAGAATTGGCAAAATATGCAGAGCCAACACTCTATGGAGGATAATCAAGAAATCTTGGTATATCACTTTAATGTATTTTGTTGGAATTCTAATTAGGATGACCTGGATATGACTCAAATCAGTGACTACTTGGCTCCTCAGGGGCTTAATTTTAGTTATATAAAACCACATCATATGACCTTGTTAACCAATCACTCCACTAAATATGGATTTGATTCCACCTTTTTATAAATATTTGATGGGCATTCAAATTCTTTATATACCCTGATTGCCAATAACTACTAATTATGGATCCAAGGTTTTCATTGTCACTCAATAGGATCGAGATTCAAGACCATATTTTTAATCCACTAAATAATGTATCTGAAATTTGGGTCCACCAAGATATGTTAACATTCTCAGATATCCAAATAAGTCAGATAACTCTTCTCTACATAAAACCATGGCCAACATTGGAATCTTGACCAATTTCCCTTTAAGCTCAAATCCGATATCCAACCCTTTTTATTTTGTCAAACCATTTGCATCCCTCAACTCCCATATAACTTGATAACCAAAGTCCGCCCAAATTTGGATCGGGTCCCTTAACTTTGAGCCTTTTGTGTACACCCCCAAATTTCTTGGGACCTTGGATACCCATATATTTTTTTTTGAAACTAAGATTTTTCTTCTTTATATCCATATCTAGTCAAAAAATAAACCTGCAAACTAATGAATCTCTGAATCAACAAATTCCCTAATCGTATGGAATTTAGGCCTTTTTCTATTTTGGGGAAAATTTCCTTTTTCATCAACATTTTCACCAAAATCTAAATACACATGAAACTTTCTCTAAGCCATTCCCTGGTGCGAATCCTAATAATTTAGAAGCTTCCACATAGAAACTTCAAGAACCAATTAGAACATGCCACTTGGCCCTCTTTCCATGTCATTTTTCCCATGTTTTTTTTTTGTCACATGTCATGCCATGTCATCGCTATGTGTCACTTGGAATGGGGACACTTGGTCAATGTAAATTCCAAATATGTCTACCACTTTTCCTCACCTTAGGGTGCAACATCATCATCTTCTTCCCCGTAGTGCCACTTTTCATCCACCCTACACTGCCATGTCAATTGGGGTTCACTTGATGGCTAATGGAGAAATCCATAAACATTGGTTTTTTGTTAAGAAGCTCTTTTGTTGCATCCTCAAATACCTAGATGCCCTAATGCAGAGAAATGTATCTGGTATTTGATTGTTGGTCTAATTATTCTTACGAAAAAGGGAAAAAATTCGTGGATATGTTGAAAAATCCCTGATGCATTGCTAAGACCTAGATATTACTTAAAGATGGAAGTTTGACTAGCTTGGAACCTTGCTTGACTTATTCACTTCAGATTAATTTTCCTCTTGATTTCTGTGGGGTTAGGAGAAGTACCATATAATGTTGGAAATAATTTTTAGATGGATATCCAACCATAAAAAATTCAGTATCATTTGGACTAGGTGCTAGAGAAGAAATGCCTTCAAATATATTCTATCCAAACTGTAACTTTGAAAAAATAACAACACACATTCTATAGTCTCCCATGTTTCCGAACTTTGAATCGATGACACTATAGTTGACATCAATGACAACATATATGCAACAAAATTCACTCGTATATGCTTTATTTATCATGTTTTGACCTTCACTTATGGGGTTGTCTTCTAGAACTGTTTGGACCTACTTGTACTTTCTAGTTAGAATTACTTGATAAAAAATTTCATATATTCTCATTCCTATGGAGTTATAGGGAGTGGAATATATCCTTGGAAAGGTATTAGAATAATATATTTAACCATATATCTCATGATTCCATTTAAGTTAGCTATGTAGTGTAAAATTTCTTTAACGATAGGCTATCTAAGATGGGAAGCAAAAAAAAACTTGGTATCTAAAAAATGTTCCATCAATCTTCATTTTGAAATCTTTATCTTGGAAATCTATAGTCTTACTCTTGTATTTGAAGTCGATGGAAACAATATTTCCCATACTAGTAGGTTATTCCATTTGATTAGGTAATGATTAATTTCTTGATTCCTCAACTACTTAATCCTTTTTCCCAAAAAATGTATGATTCTAGTATGGTTTTCCTTTCTTCATTAATCTTTGGTAAAATAATTGGACTGTCATTCGAGAAATTTTGAGGTCTAAAATGGGCCTCCTAAGTATTATTATAAAATAATAGTGGAAATAATAATAAAAATTAGTTGACCTCACCAAGTTTTGAAGAAAAAAAATAAATAACTATTTTTTCAACTCATATTTTCAACTCATCTCCTTATGATTTTACCCAAATTTTGAGTGGGAGCACTCATTGGATTCATAATTTAATTTTTCATCCAAGGAGTACCCATGTTCCATACTTTATAATCTCACTCATCCCCTTATAATTTAAATGTCCTCCCATAGGAGAAGCATGTAATTCCAATAGAACCTTTCATTTGAGTTTTGAATTCTTGCATAAGTATATGCAATCTTTACTATAACACTTCCATCCCCAAATTTACCCGTTTTTACAAGCCCTTCGGGTAAGTGTGAAGCAGAGTGCCACTATGACATGACCCAAAGGAGCTGAAGAAACACCCTATGTGGTCAATCCCTGAGTTGGAACCTTGTTTCACTAACCTAAACCCCCAACCGCACCCTTAACATTGCTTCCATGCGGTTATGAGGCTATAAAAACACTCATAAGCTTGGCTGCTAGTGGTTATGACCAAAAATCCCAGTTTAGTTCCCGTGGTCCCGAGATCTGAGCCACTTTTCTAGGCTAGCCTCTATACCACTACCCAAAATATCCTATGACTTTCTAGAATCATATTTATCATGAAGACAAAGTTAAACATTCAAACTTGAATTAGAAGCTTAACGTAGACTGACCACAACATACTAGACATTTCATCAAACACATGGTAAACATGTAAGTTGCATGTCATGAATGCATATCTCAGTGTAATCTTTTACTTTAGCTGAGAATCACTGAGAAGGTCTAATTCCCTCTCAAGTAGCTATAATAACACTTGTTATCCCATGAATTCATTAACCATTCATCAACTTATCAAACATAACAAGAGCCATAACTACAACATATCTTAAATCAAGCTTATAACCAACATATAACAAAGTTATTAGCCATGACAGAACAACCATCCAATCAACATAATAACCAGTAAAAATACTCATGAATCAAAATAGGAAAATAGCTCTTATTAACTTATGCAAAACCCAACCAAGTCAGGGACTTCCAACTACCACCCGAACATAAATTGAGATGAACCAAATATTTCTTTGAATCAATCACCCTTGTGCCATATTCCAAGCATGAATGTGGGATCTCATGGGATAAACCAAGACATAAAAATCTAAGGGAATCCAGAGGTTAAACCATCTCCACCCTCAAATTGCTGTGATCTCGCCAAAACTAGTCAAGAGATCACAAATCCAAAACAATCTTGGATGCTTTAGAATTTATTCACCATATCTTGAGACATTTTCTAGAATGAGATAGACTCTCTATGAAAAAGGAATACCTTAGTCGATCATGGCTAAGAGGTTCTCTTGAGTATTTTTTTCTACCTTTTCGAACTCAAGGGACTATCTACAAAAAGGAACCTTTGGAGTTTTCTTTTTCGCCCATTTTTCAAACTCTATTAACATGAAAAATATGTCGATTTATACCCTTTTTGGACTCGTAAAAACATCAAAAAATGATGGAATCATTGATCATGACGAGACCGAACCAGTACTTCTTAGCGTTTTTTAAACATACTCAAATGGATTCATCCGAAGGATGAACTTATAGATGAAACATATTTTATCCTCCTCAAAATTGTTAAAAAATAATGAGGTAGTGACCAACAATGGCTGGAGAAATTGGGAAAATAGGATACTCCACTTGTTAGTAGCAGTGAGTCACTCTTGAATATGACACTCTTCCACTTCATCTCCATGGCTTTTGAGTTGGGAGATCTTCTTGTCTTTTGGTTCATCACATTATTTCAAAGCCTCCATTTTCGGTTTTGGTTCAATGCTTCCAACTCCATTCGATGTTGCCGATATTTTCAATAGAAGCCATTCAGTCGATATCTGCTACAATACTCTTAAGACTTCATTCCATGTCTATCATTCATGATCCAGTTCTGTATCAACATCATTCTATCTCAAACCGTGATACCTGTTTCATGTCATTGATGGGGGATACATCAAGGCCCTCCTGCGATGGGTCGCTTACTATTGAAATCAACTCATTATACATGAAGTTTAACTATAAACTCCCCTCGGTACCTTGGTGCCTGCATACATCAATAGAAATTTTCCTCGCTCTCAGCGACATTCTTACATCATTTTCCTTTGATTGAAAAATTCTGTGTGGTGTTCGATTTCAACTCATTCATTCCCACCATATAGATTGTACAATTGTACCTTGAGAGCCATTAACATCATCGATGGTTTCTCTTGTGTCTGTTAATGACTTACATAATTGGTCGATAATCATATGGTGTCTACCATTTTTGACCTCAACTCATTAATTCACATGGTTAGACATGTACATTCGACGATCGTGTGAATGAGATAAAATACCTCAGATCTAGTTTCATCCATCTAGGTTGTGATTTTAGGATTAATATGAGATTGAAAAGTATGATGGCTATGATCATACATATAATCATCCAATCATGGTTCCACACTTTGTCATGAGTGGACATATATTTTTATCATTGTACATGTAATGTTAGATTACGTGTCAAGCATCGATATTCCTCCCTTAGCAAATGTCAAGATGTAAATGTTTTATAACAGATGATGATCTTGATTGTTTCTTCTTGATCCACAATTATCATAAAGTAAATCACTTCAATCATCAACCATTATTTCTGACTTTTCACTTTACGGGGTAATCTGTTATAGGGCATTTTATCACATCTGGTCAATAGGCTTATAAAATGGATCAATCAACATCCATCAACACTTTGTCACCATCCTTGCATAAATCCCTAGGTATGAATATCCCTAATCCTTGATTTTATGGACTTAACTACTTCATTTCCATGCTCTTAAGGCCCAATGCACTTTTTTCCCTTAGGAGACCATGTTCAGTGTAGTTTTCTCCACTATGCACTTGCACTGATCATTAGCAGGTTGTCCCTTACCAGAGGTGCGTTGATTCTCCAAATACAGTAAAAATAAAAAGAATATCATAGCTTCCTCATCCAAAATCTTCCAGGAGTTTTTTCAACCATTTACCTTCGATAAGACCTCTGAATTCTATCTCATCTTACATTAGATATTTTACCCCTTATAACTTGAGCTCATTCTCCCATCAAGAGTGTCTCAAGCCTAGATTGGTAAATGGATAAGAATTCCTAAACTAACATCATCTCTTATATATTTACTACCATCCACGATCTAGGGGTTGGATTTTGGATATTGATTACCCTCGTGTTGTTTCGTTGGTTCTAAGAGCGTCATCATTCCATGCATTGAGGTGACATAGACGTGTACTTTGTGGCAAGGAAGGAAAAGTCATCTTGGGGAGTTCTCTACATGATCAACTCCTATCTTTGGTGGTAACTACCTCCATTTATATTAATATAAGGAGTACATTATTTTCCTATATATGATGTTCATGTTCATATGTTTCAATATTTTGTTGATCAATTGAATGAAGTGATTGGATAATGCTACATAGATATCATAGATCTTTGACTTGTTGTGTTTGTATGTGAAAGTTCTAATTATAGAAATCAGAGCTAATAGTGTCACGTAAAATATGAGTGAAGATTACGACATATTTCAGTTAAGACTCATATCACTTTAAGGGAAACATTATATTCTTTGGCTTCTATTGTTCCATACTAGGCCACTAGGTCTAGGAAAGATAATTTTGTCCGCAGATGTAGATTCCAGATAACATGGAGTAACAAGCATATGATTCAGGATCATAGCTTCTGGTAGTTTCGACAATACTACTTTTTTCTAGGACGACTCTTGGAATTAATGGAAAAACACCTCATCCATAGAGCACTCCCAAGTTGCTAAAAAATCTCTCATCTTAAGGGGTCTTACACATGTTTCCCATTATTGGGACCCTCCACACCATCATTCTCAATGGCATTGATGGAAATTGCATTCTTCATAATGTATTTCACAACACCTCAATGAAGAAACATTAACTTGCAAAAATAAACATTGAACATAACACCAGGGATGACCTTCTAAGATGGGGTTATTTACCTTCTAGCAATTTCAACATCAAAGAGACCCATCACCTTCTCATTCACAGAGAGTATGATGGCCCCCCAAGTAAATGGAAAATTCCCTAGAATCTCAAGGACCAACCAAAAATCACCTTATTCCTTTGGCTCTTAATTTGGAATAAGAACCTCACTTGGGACACGCTTCAAAATAGGGTATTTCAAGGCCCCTTTATATGCCATATTTGTTACATAAAAAATGAATACTATGCCCACTTGTTCAATAATTTCTTTGTATCCTTGACCCTTTGGCATCTAATTTCCACTCTATTTTGGTAGACAGATAAGATAACTAGAAGCATTGCTACCACAATTGAAAACCAGAGATATTCACCCTTCTCAAATCTTGTTCTAAATAATTCCTGAAAACTCTTCCTAGGCTTTCTTCTCTGGGAATTCTAGAGGTAACATCATAGCCACATTTTGAAGAATGCTTCCTCCACGATAAACTCTATTTCTCAATCAATTTTGACCAAAGTAAGAGAAAATATATCCATCACGAATTGGTCCTCACAAGACTAGCAATGTTGTCCCAAAGAGTAATCCATCTTAAGCACCCTGGGCCTCTCCTCCTAGCTGTTTCTCTCCTTAGTTGCTCCAAAAAATCTAGTACCCTCCAGTCCTTCTGAGTGGACACCCCCTCATCAAGATTTCATCAAGTTAAACTTTGATGGTGCTTCCAAAGGAAATCCTGAGAAAGTGATCTATGGTGGTTATTTCAACAACTATCAAGGGAAAATTATTCACATTTATGTAGGATTGAATGGGCACACCACTAATAATGTTTTAGAGCTTTGGGCCCTAGAAAAAGGATTGGCAATAGCACTCCGCAAAGGCTACCACAAGCTTCTCATTGAAGGAAACTTTCGGTTAATTATAACAATTTTAAGGAAAATCTAATGTGACACCCCTCCCTCCACAATTTCAAATGTCTAGAGGACTGAATCTCATATTTCAAAGGTCACATCTCTCCTTTCACAAATTCAAGGTCCCCTTCTTTATCACATCGAAAGAAGAGGAAAAAAACATGCTAAAAAGCTTTCTAATATTAGGCCATGTATGGATAATACTCCTTTAGATCTGGAGTGAAGTTTGCATGTTCCCCTTCTCCTTCAAACTAATTTTCAAAACATAGCAACGTCGAACTATAGTGATTCTCTCTCTAGCTAGTAAATATTTGATGATGAGGAGCAAATAATGCCACCATATGCAAGTCAGGTTCCACCTCAACAATGACTATGAATGAGCACATGTTTTATTTTTCTTAATTCACACGTCTATCCATTTTTATGCAGTGAGTGATCAATATGTTTTTCTACATCTAATTCCCAAGTTTATGTTGTTTTTCCTATCAAACATTCTCATAAAACAAGGTCTTAGTAACCTTAAGATTTTAAACTTGTGGTTATGGTTTGGTTTCACTTTGGGTAGACCAAGAACCACAAATTTTGGTTCATGAAGTGTCCAACAATACCAAAAAAGTAGAAAACAATTATAGATTAAATTAAATATTTTCCATTATCAATTACTTTATCTCTCTATATATAAAGATTATGTAAAATTAAAATGGAGATTAAAGTATTTTATTTATGGAAACCATTAATTTTTTTTAATTTGTATAACTGATTTTGAATTTATTTTCATTATTAATATTTTTAATTTATTAATATACCTATTATTTTATTATTTATAAATGTAATTGGTATATGACAACATTTCCCATATTGAAATGTAGAGTGCCTCCCCCATATTGATATGGAAAGTGGCTTCACATAAAATAATAAATCATAATCGCAATACCTTTTAACGACTTAATTATAATAAATTTTATCACCTTAAAAAATATGATAATATTATATTCTCATACATAAATAACTGAGGGAAGAGGAAGGTTGTTGGTACTAGAAGAGTGCTTTTCTCACAAATTCATTACTATTATATTTTTCAAGATATCAAAGCTCAATATGTTACAAGTGGAGATCTAGTCTTAGAGTGAGTAAGATAATAGTTATTCCACTCAAAAACCAAAAATAACCCCAATTAAATAAATATATAATAAAATTAATTATTTTCCATTTTCGCTTGGATTCAGTAGTTCAACCTCCAACTCCTTACGAATGCGAGTAAAAGAGTCAAAATAATAAGACTAACATTTTCACCAAGAGGTGCAAAGGAACACTAATAGGAGGAGTGGGGAACATGGAAGTAAGTAAAAACAACATTTAAGTAAAATGCCATCAGATAATTTTAATTTGCATTTTGAACTGCAACAACTAAAAAATGTCGATCAGTTGCTTAAAACTCATATCCATATCTTTTCAGATTCTACATATGATTGAAATCCATGACTTTGGTACAAAATTCAAATATCTTTATGACAGAATGACCATGACTTCATGTAATTACCAGAGCCATAACTCTATTTCTTGGACCTGGATAAAAAATATTCATCCACCAAAGCTTTAATTGCTTTAAAATATGCAAAGTATGGCACCCTCCTTCCTCAAAAGAATGTAAGCACTATGTATAGCTGAAATACTATTAGATCTGGGAACTTTCAACACACATTTGGAAAAGTTCAAAGCTTTGCATATAAGAAATTCAAAGATCTGACCCATAAGTAGTTCGTGTATAGGGAATGGTTTCACATTAAAATAGTCCATATCATATTATTTTGGTGGAAATATTCTAGGAAAAGGGTTTTCCCTAAACAATATCCTTTGTAGCATAGGCAAAGCCATATCTTCCGAGGACCTGAAATCCATTTAAAGATTAGGATCTCATCAATAGAAAATTTCAAGAATACAACCAAACCATAAAATACCCAACTCGAAGCTTAATGTTATATGCCTCTTAATGTGAGATAGGGGACTCAAAAACTTCCTAAAAAGTTCTTGGATGTTGAGGTTTCCATCTTTTCAGATAGCATACAATACCATGTCAATTTGGAGCAGAAGAGAAGAAATTAAGTGTTTTGGAAAATCCATGGAATTGTATGGAATTGCAAGGAGAAAAGTAGCGCCAAAATTGTTTCAAAATTCCTCCATGGAAGGTAACCAAGTGTTTTGTAAAATCCATGGAATTGTATGGAATTGCAAGGAGAAAAGTAGCGCCAAAATTTTTTCAAAATTCCTCCATGGAAGGTAACCAAGTTTTTTGGAAAATCCATGAAATCTTATGGAATTGAAAGGTGGAAAGAAGTGCCAAAATTGTTTCAAAAGTTCTCCATGGAATTTTTTCACACAAAACTGAAGAAACAACTTGAAAATCATTAATATTGTCAACAAAATAAAAAATTGAAGCCTATAGAAAACAATAAACATTTACCCTGTATATCTTCTCAAATGCTCAATTAATTTTTTGCATTTTTTGAAGATTAATGAAATGTTAAAAGACACTGATGATGAAAAACACTACCTTTGATCATTGTTTAAGTACCCAAAGAAATTTTTCCATGTTTCTAAAGATTAATGAGATTTTCCAGGCCACAAATATTAAAAGACTTTCTTTTCAAAATTTCTTGATGCCCAAACAACATTTTTTTACTTTCTTTGAGTATAAATGGAACTTTCTAGCCCACGGGTAGTGAAAAATACAATCTTGAAGCAATGAGATATAATAAGCTATCATCTTAAAGATGTTTCAACTTCCAACTTCATTGAAATGAACAATGATTGTTAGGATTAGCCATCTTCCACCTTTAAAATGACATTTTCTGACTTTTCAAACCAGCCAAGTTATTTTGCCTTGAGTTTGAGGGTTTTCTACCCTTCAAGAAAAAAAAAAATACATGTGTAGGATTCCCAATACAAAAATATGCTTGGCAGAATGAAAATTAATGATGGATAAACTATGAAAGAAATGATCAGCTCTAAGGTGAGACTGGCCCAACCTCATAATGCCTACTCACATGCCACTTCACACATAAGACCCAGATCTTGCATCATCTCTGGAAATTCAATGATCCAAATTTCCACAGGTAAAACACTTGTTAGGACTCCTTCATTTACTCATGCATGGTGGCCCGAAACTCTGTGAAACTCCACACTCTTTTATGCTCAGTGCTAGGAGGAGGGAGAGATTATATAATCACACTTTTTTATGCTACATGCTAAGACTATGGTCAATGATGGCAACTTCGACTGTGAATGCACTGTAGAAAGTATTAATCAATTCACAGAGGAAATGGCGAGGCTAGGATGAATACATATGCACACATAACAAATCTTCCAATTCAAGTGCAAGGCTTGGCACAATGCCTTCTCGAGGCACAACTCTTTAATCCCATCTTCTCACCAATGCTTAGAGAGAGCTACCCATCAATGAATTTAGAAGATAGAGATGTTTGGTGCAAATTCAGAAGAAAGCCTTGCTCAACCATAGCTCTCACACCCTAAGAGAAATATCACAACATAACAATAGATCGTTATGACTGCAAGGGTTCCTCCTCTATCCACATAATGACACACATATATAATCCAATTGGAAAACACAACGCGGGTATCAACCTTACTGTACTCCAACAAATATCGATCTCCCACAGTGCAACATGTTCAAGAGTACCTTTTCAAAATTTTCAACGCAACAACTGCAACAACTCAATAGCACTTATTCACCACTCTATCAAAGAAGATAAACTTCCCTCCATCACTAGTCCGAGAAACAACACTCCACGACTCTGGTCCATGCATATTCTAACAAATAAAAAGTGTGTAGCTCACCACATGAACATGGTTCATGCACATGAACATGAGCATGAGTCTAATTGCCACACCGCACTTCTGTTGCACTTGCAAGTGAGTTATCCACACTTTTCACTAGCGTTCATAGAATCAAACATCACCACACACAAATTCTTCACTCTGGCATAAATAAAATGCATCCCTTTGGTTTTGACATGATAGAAGATCATGTCGCAAAATAAAACTAATAGACAAATATTGTCTGGAATATTACGCTGCAACCATTAAATACAGGAGAAAATCACCAAACAACAAGACACACCTCCCACCTATGACTACGCCTCCACGCCTTTACCATGCTTCATAGTCCCACAAAAATTTCAAGCATAGTTACCAAATTTTATTTTGAATTCGATTCAATAAGAAAAAAATGGCTACCTAAAATTCCATAAGGAAAAAATTCGGAAGTGTAGATCTTAAAAAAAAAAAAACTATATTTTTACTTTGTATCTTCTTAAACTAATTATTAATAAATTTAAGCAATTAAAAATAATATAAATGTATCTAATATTATATAATTCTATTAAAAAAACATAAACCTATATTATTTTTAGAAAATAATAACTACTTCAAATCATAAATTTTAATATCTCTTTTAAAAATAAAAAATTATTTCATTATTAATCAATAATGAAAATCTAAATTTCTCCTCCTAGATTTAGCCTTTCCAAGTGGATCCCATTGAAAGCACATTTACAAAAGATGATTTTGTTCGTCTAGTTAAATGCTGCATATTCTACTCATTCTACTCAATCCAAAATAGGTAGGGGAAAACACACCAAAACTTTAATTCATAGTTTTCGATTTTGTTACTTGTGACAACTGGCTTATGTGCTAACTAATTTTTATGTTATTTATTTTTAAAGAGACTAAACATTTATTTATTTTAAGAAAAGGATTACATGATGAACATAAATTAATTATGCTTTTGTTGAAATAAAATTTAAATTATGGAATAGTGGTTCCATAAAAAGTTAAAAGACTGATGATAAAAGTATTCCAAGAACTAAGAGTGGTTGAACAGAAAATAGTTGAAGACAGTTACCTTTCCTCTGGGGATAAAAGTGCATCCCAGTGAGGAAAACAGGTTATTTTCTGTGACAAAAAAACAAGAGGAAGAGAGTGAAAAGGTTTCCTGAGCTAGTGGTGACCAGTGGAAGGCACTCAGCATTCCTGAACCCTCTAAAGGGAGAGTACTAGACCAGGGGTCTTGAGGTATCTTCTGGGTTATCTTTCAACCTACTCATCTCAGGTGTGGAGCATGGGGGGAGATGAGGACATAATTGCCTCTCATGGTAGGGAGGACATCATTAGCAGATTCTGGAACGAGATAAGTATAAATACTGCATAAATTAGTAAGAATTAGAAATTTTGATGTTTAGATAGATTTCTTGAATACAAGAATGTTTAGACAAACTTCCTTGATATGGAAATATTTAGACAGATTTCTTTTAACACAGGAAATTTTTTCTTGAAAAATGAAATGAAGAATTTGTACTGGAAATGTTGCAGTTAAATAGTATTTATGTTTCTTGTAAAATATACCAAACATTACAGTAGAATTGTTAAATATATGGGGTATGTGTAACATAAATATTTGTTGAAGACACAGTCTGATTTTCAAGAAAAGTAGTGTGAATAGAAAACTATAACACCAAGTTAAACAAAGACAAAAAGTAAACAAACTAGTAATATGGACCAGGTAAATCGTTAGTTCAATGTCCAGGGTCGAAACCCCGGACCTCAAAACTATTCGTTGACCAGTAATCTATGATATTCACGGACAGCGGAGTTGTAGGGTAATAAATCCACATTCAGGTGGTTCAGACACCTTTAACTAGACGAGGAACTGGAATAGTAAAGCAGATAGAAAAAAAGGAAATTTCCTGTATGCATTAAGGGAATATAAATATTAAGTTCTAGAACATTCCATAACCAAAGTGATATATGTATTCCATATAGAAACCCTCTTTTGTAGAAATTAATGCAGATATAAAATACTAAATATTTGCTACAAATAAGAAAATAAGACAAGCCTTTCAAAACAATATTTTTGACTAAAGTGATAGTCAAGTAAGGAAAAGATAGAATGTTGGACATTCACAAAATAATATCATATAAATATATTCTGAGAATGATAAAAAGAAACAGTGATTTCTATCTATAAGAAGGAGTTCGAACTTAAAATAAAACTTGAGCCAAGTACTGTCCACAGTAAAGGATTTACAAAACTCGGTTACATAGAGGATTTCCCTCATAGGCTAGGCCAGATGTTCGACCGATAGCCTGGAGTAACCTTATCAATTTACAAAACATGAAATTCCAAAAAAGGGATTGCATGCGGCTTTTACGTTGGAAAAACTTCCGTTAATACATTAAAATGAGATGGTAATGCAATACCAAGCCAAAGAAACGAGTATATAAATTCATAAAAACCATATAAGGCACGGAGCTAAGCCCGTAAGGCTTATGTCGAAAACATTACAGGGATTCTGGTACCTGTTAGGGGAACCAGCTGAAATTAGAATAACAATCGAAGCTTCTTAGAGAAATGAAAACATATTTGTAACCATTGCCATGGAGTCGCAGAAAGTTACCTGTAGAAATGCAAGCCATTCAAAAATAGGATTTACACCTCTGAATGCTGATATAATTGTGAAAGCTAAGAGATAGAGATAGAAAAATTACAACTTACCTGAGTAATTTATTCCACAGACCATAATAGCAACCCTGCAAGGGAAAAAGATAGAGGAATCAAAGATTAGTTAACAACAGAAGTATAAATTGAGTGAATTACCTGTGTAAGAAAATGGGTTTCTGTAAAAATCACCATCTGAGGCAAGCGGGTGGCTGTACTCTGCGAATGGAGTCATAAAACTGAACTTTGAACCATAACTGTAAGGTAGGAAACTAGCAGTGGAGGATAAACTCAACACAATGCCAGACCACATGCGGAAACTGCGAGAAAAAGAATACTCAGTATAAAATTTAAGAATTGGGTATCAAATACCCCATGTAAATAGTGTAAAGGTTATCGCAGGGCTATGAGATTAAATTCTTACTACAGTGGTAGTGTGGTCACCAGTGTGGAGCGGAAGAGCCAAAGAACTAAGCACGGTAGAGTTGCAAAGAAGTTGTAGAGAGCAACACCTTAGAGCCGACACACAATGAGAATTTATTTATGGTTTTGGGAGGCATCATTACCCTAAGCCGGAGCTCAAAGATCACAATCGTTGATCGTTTGACCTAAAATCCAATGGCGATTGAAAGGTCAGGTGTCCCCATTTGAATACAGAATCCCGTGCAATGTACCCTAACCTTATCCGACATTAAAATATTTAACCCTCGACACGGATATCCTTATTTAAATGATAAATACACAATCAAGTATGGAGATCTGTCAAACCACCAGAATCCCTTTGGGGTTATGTATACGTGCCATAGTACCAAAAAATTTATAGTCAACCAGGATACGATGTGAAATGAAATCGAAACATTAATATAAGTTCATATTTCAAATAGAGTAAGGTTGAAAAAATAATTCGATACGTCGATGTTATTGAAAATTGGGTTTTGTAAATAGAATTAATATATGTCAAAACATTATTTGGATAATGTTAAACCAAGAAATTATGCATATTCGCCACAAACCTAATTTAATTGTGGATATCCAGATTATTATATTTATGCCCATATGTATTATAAAGATAGTAAAAGTAATTTTTTTTAATTGAACTATCGTGTATGTTACAAGTGGAATCAGAGCAGCATTCATATGCTGGGACCCAATGGGTCACCTAACATGATAAACTATTGTGTGTGAATGGTGCACATAAACAGAAATATCAATAGAAGGCAAATAAGGAGGGGATCGACACAGCAAACACCCCAAAATGCAGGGGAACCTATACCTCAGTACCATCCATAAATGAATCCAGAATTGTGGATTCAACTGAGTGTAGATCAGCACCGGCAGACCAGTAAACTACTAGAAGAGTAGCATCATCAAACTAGTATACTTCTAAGCACTATGTAGAAACTACAGGAAGAAATGGTTTGGGTTAGGAGTGATAATGAGCGCTTGATGTAAGACTAGGAAATCATACTCAAAAGCCTTTCTGATAAACAGAATCAAGGAGTATTACAACCCAATCTGGACATAGATACGCAAGAAGAAAATGAACGACAAGCTAAGGAACAAATTAATAACATAGTTAAAAGAAGCCATTCACAATAGAGTAACAAAAATAAAAAATACAATGAGGCTAAGTCTAGTAATGTGTGAGAACAACAATAAATTAAGAAACAAAAAGTGGAACTACAAGGTGAGTTTTGAAATATAAAGCTACCTATGTCTGATGGAGAAGCGGAGTAGGTGGTTGAAGTTTGGTTGATTAATATGAAAAAATACTTTCAATTTTATTAGTATAATAGAAATCTTAAAGCCAGATTAGTCATCTATCAGTTGAGAGAAAAGGCCACCTTGTGGTGGGAGGAAGTCAAGATTGTCCGCAACATTGAAGATCAGGACGTGACATGGGATACATTTCAGCAATACTTCAAGAACAAGTATCTAACCAAACATTTGTATGACGAAATTCCAGAGAATTCCATGATTTGAGGTTGGGTCAAAAGACAATGGATGAGTACATAACCAAGTTCACTTCCCTATTAAGATACGTTCCTTATTTAAGGGATGAAAAGGCTAAGGTTCAGTGGTTCTTAAGTAGTTTTTCGACCCACATGAAAGAACAAATTGAGTTCATGAATCCAAGGACCATGGAAGAAGAAATTCAAAAAGCGAGAATATGTTACCAGTAGTCCAAGGCAAAAGGAGAACTGGGAAAAAATTGGCAACCAAGAAAAGGGCAGAAAAGAAGTTCAAATTTCAAAAATACTAGGACTAATAACTTTAAGAATTCTACAAGGAATTCAGTGAGAAAACAGTTTGGAAGAAACCATCAAAGGACTCATTTTCCTACGGAAGAAAATCCCACAGAGGCTTCCAGCAAACCTGAGCAAGGGAAAAATAAAAAACCACCTCTACAGTGCTGGGGGTGTGGTGAGGCTCACTATTATAAGAACTGCTTGCAGCAAGGAAGAAATGATACATTATCCAATTTACAAGAAGCATCTACAATGGGAGATGTAGCCCGAGACATACCCAAAATTAATGCAGCTTTGGAGAACCGGTAGGCGAATTATCAACCAACGATGATACAAATGGAAGGTAAGCTACTTTCACAACCTGTTTCTATTTTGGTTGACCCAAGTGCCAGTTTAAGTTATGTAAACTCCAGAATAGTAGAAATATGTAAGTTACAAAGTCAAAAATTCTAAAATCTCTGGCTGGTATAGCTAGCCACTGGGGAAAAAAGAAAATTTTGTGCCAAAATTCCAAACTGTACACTCGAAATTGGAAACCAACAGCTAAATGTGGATTTTAATATATTGCCTTTGTGATCCTATAGTATTACTGGGCATGGATTGGTTAGAGAGACACTGGACACTGGCAGATTGTAAAGAGAAGATTATATATTATAGAATGAAAGATGGAACTCACCAATAATTGCAAGGAATCAAGAAACCCTTTCATTTGTGTCCATCATAGCCTCTCAAATGAGTAAGTTTATTAGAAAGGGATGTCAGATTTACGTCATTCAGGTGGGTTTTTCTAATTCTAAGGAAAATACCCCTATGCTGGAAAGCATACCAATAGTACAATATTTCATGGACGTGTTTCCAGAAGATGTACCAGGCTTACCTCCAAGAAGAGACATTTATTTCACTATTGAGTTGATGCCAGGAGCATCACCAATTTCAAGGGCCCCATATCGAATGAGTGTACCGGAGTTAACTGAATTGAAAATGAAACAAAAAGAGTTGTTGGATAAAGGGTATATTCGACCAATTATGTCTCCTTGGGGAGCACTGATGTTTTTCGTAAAGAAAAAGGATGTAACCATGTGAATGTGCATGGACTATAGACAACTCAATGAATTGATGGTCAAAAATAAATATCTGTTGTCGCGGATTTATGACTTGTTTGATTAGGTGAAGGGGGAAACTATATTATCTAAGATAGACTTAAGATATGGATATCACCATATCCAGGTTAAAGACGAGGATATCTACAAGACTACCTTTCGTGCCATATATGGGCATTACAAGTTTATGGTATTACCATCTGGTTTAAATAATGCACCAGCAACATTTATGAGGTTGATTCATGGCATATTTCACCCCTTTTTGGAGAGATTTGTTCTGATGTTCATTAATGATATATTCAAAAAAGCATGGAAGAGCACAAGGAGCACTTAAGGACAGTGTTGGAGATGTTATGAAGACATCAGTTGTACGCCAAGTTTATCAAATGTGACTTCTTCAAAGAACAAATCTAGTATCTAGGCCATGTTATTTCCACTGAGGGAATAGTGGTCGATACAGAGAAAATAAAACTATTATGGAATAGCAAGTACCACAAAATGTGGCAGATATCTGATCATTTATGGCGTTAGCTAGATACTATCGACGGTTCATTGAAGGATTCTCAAAGATTGCCTTCCTGATTACATCATTGCAGAGAAAGGGAAAAGTATTTAAGTGGACTAATGAGTGTCAAAATAGTTTCGAAAGGTTAAAACATGTTTTGACCACTACCCCAGTGTTGAGGGTAGCTGACCCCAACAAAGAATTTGAAGTCTGTACCGATTCTTGTAAGGAAGAAGTTGGGGCAATTTTATCGCAAGAAGGAAGAGTAGTTGCCTATGAATCAAGAAAATTGAAGGAGCATGAACAACGATATTCATCCAATGATTTAGAGCTAATATAAGTAGTGCACGCTCTCCAGGTGTGGAGGCAATACTTGTTTGGAAAAAAATTCCTGTTAAAAACTGATCACAGCAGCCTAACCAGCTACTTTAAGCAAGAAAATTTAAACACTCGATAGGCAAGATGGAATGTCTTCCTAAGTGAATTTTATTTTAATATACAACATGTAAAATGCAAATAAAATCGTGTGGAAAATGCCCTAAGTAGAAAATTGCATTATGTTTATGAACTTGTCTATAATCAAATCAAATGTAAATTTTTAGATCAGATAAAACAAGAAGTCGAGAAGGATCCAGAATACCAATTTTTATGGCAGCAAGTGGAGGAAGCCAGAAGACAAGAAAAACCTTCTGACTATGAAATTAGCCAAGATAAATTGTTAACCTTCAAGGGAAAGTTATATATCCCAAACCGAATGAGTTTAAAAGAACTGATCATGGATGAGTATCACCGCAGTAACTAAGCAGGACACCCAGGATACGAGAAAATGATAAAAACAATTAGAAAAGTCTATTTCTAGCATGGTATGTGAAGGAATATTGTGGAATATTTAAACAAATATTTGGAGTGTCAACAGGTTAAGGTGGAGCATCAACACCTAGCCTGATTGTTGCAGCCTATACCAGTGCCTGAGTGGAAATGGGAAGTTATATCCCTATATTTTATTACTGGTTTACCAAGGTCAAAAAGGCACAATGACTCCATTATGGTGGTGGTGGATAGGTTGAGTAAGGCAGCACATTTCATACCCATACATTCTACTTACAAAACCATGAAAATAGTAGATATCTTCATGAGGGAGATTTTTAGACTGCATGGAATTCCAAAGACTGTCATATAGGATAGGGATGTGAATTTTACTTTAGAATTCTGGAAGACCTTATTTACAGGTTTGGGAACCCAAATAAATTTCATCACGCCTTATCATCCCCATATGGATGGACAAACTAAGTGGGTGAACCAAATTTTGGAAGATATGCTACGCATGCATGTGATGCAACAGCCAATGAAATGGGAAGAATATTTACACTTGGTAGAAGTTGCATACAATAATGGTTACCAAGAGTCTCTTAAGATAATCCCCTTTGAAGCTATGTATGAGCGACAATGTCGTACTCCTATCAATTGGAGTAGCCCCGAAACCAAGTTGATGCTTGGACCAGAGATGTTGGCTGAGATCGAATCAGAAGTAAGTAAGATCAGACAAAATTTGAAAGCGGCTCAATATCGGGAGAAGTTATATGCAGATAAGAAAATAACCTATCAATAATTTTAAGTGTGTGATCATGTGCATGTAAGTATTAAACTGAGGAAGAGCACACTAAGGTGGACCTCGTATGCCAAGCTGGCTCCCAGGTTCTGTGGACCTTTACAGATATTGGAGAGGGCGGGACCTGTGGCTTACCGATTGGCTTTACCCAGCCATATTCGGGTGCACAATGTGTTTCATGTATCCTTACTAAAATGATATGTGCATGACCCAAAGCATGTAATCCATGGGCAGAGCATTCAGGTAGAGTAAGATTAAACAAGTATACTCGATCAGAGAGAAATCATGCTCTAGAGGCGAGACATCACCCAAGTTAAAGTGGAGTGGAAGCACTTCAATTTGGATGAGGCTACATGGGAAGATGAAGGATTTGTTCATGAGGCTTATCCAAAATTGTTTGCTGAGATGAAATGAAACACCATGGACGGTGTTTACTCCCACGAGGGAAGTTGTGAAAGCTGGCTTAAGTGCTAACTAATTGTTATGTTATTTATTTTTAAAGAGACTAAAAATTTATTTCTTTTGAGAAAAGGATTACATGATGAACATAAATTAATTATGTTTTTGTTGAAATAAAATTTAAATTATGGAATAGTGGTTCCATAAAAAGTTAAAAGATTGATGATAAAAGTATTCGAAGAATTGAGAGTGTTTGAACATAAAACAGTTGAAGATAGTTACCTTTCCTCTGGGGATAAAAGTACATCGCAGTGAGGAAAATGGGTTTTATTCTCTGACAAAAAAACAAGAGGAAGAGAGTGAAAATATTTTCTGAGCTCGTGGTGACCAGTGGAAAGCACCCATCGTTCCTGAACCCTCGAAAGGGAGAGTATTGGACTAGGGGTCTTGAGGTCTCTTCTGGGTTATCTGTCAACCTACTCATCTTAGGTGTGAAGCATTGGGGGAGATGAGGACGTAATTTCCTCTCTCAAGGCAGGGGGGACATCATCAACAAATTCTGGAATGAGATAAGTATATAGATTGCAGAAATTAGTAAGAACTAGAAAGTTTGTTGTTTAGATAGATTTATTGAATACAGGAATTTTTAGACATAATTCCTGGATATGGAAATATTTAGACAAATTTCTTTTAACATGGGAAACTTTTTCTTGAAAAATGAAATGAAGAATTTGTACTGGAAATGTTGCAGTTAAATAGTATTTATATTTCTTGTAAAATATACCAGACATTACAATAGATCTGTTAAATATATGGGGTATGTGTAACATAAATATTTGTTGAAGACATAGTCTGATTTTCAAGAAAATTAGTGTGAACAGAAAACTATAACACCAAGTTAAAGAAAGATAGAAAGTAAACAAACTAGTAATATGGACCAGGTAAACCGTTAGTTCAGGGTCCAAGGTCGAAACCCTAGACCCTAGAACTGGTCGTTGATCGATAATCTATGATATTCACGGAGAGCGGAGTTGTAGGGCAATAGCTCCCCATTCAGGTGGTTCGGACCCCTTTAACTAAACGAGGAACTGGAATAGCAAAGAAGATAGAAAAATGAATTTTCTTGTATGCATTAAGAGAATATAAAAATGAAGTTCTAGAAAAATCCATAACCATAGTGACACATATATTCCATATAGAAACCCTCTTCTGTAGAAATTAATGCAAGAATAAAATACTAAATATATGCTACAGATAAGAAAAGAAGACAAGCCTTTTCAACCAGTATTTTCGACTGTAGCAAGAGTCAAGTAAGAAAAAGATAAAATGTTGGAAATTCACAAAATCATATCATATAAATATATTCTGATAACGATAAAAAGAAACAATGATTTATATCTATTATAAGGAGTCTGAACTTAAAATAAAACCGAAAGATTATCACAAATAAAACTTGAGACAAGTACTATCCATAGTAAAGGATTTACAAAACTCGATTACACAATGGATTTTCCCCTCATAGGCTAGCAAGGATGTTCGATCAATAGCCTCGAGTAACCTTATCAATTTACAAAACATGAAATTCCAGAAAAGGGATTGCATGCGGATTTTACGTCCATATAACTTCAGCTAATACATTAAAATGAGATGGTAAGGCAATACAAAGCCAGAGAAACTAGCATATAAATTCATAAAAACCATAGCACTCATGGAGCTAAGCCTGTAAGGCTTACGCCGAAAACATTAAAGGGATTTTGGTACCTGTTAGGGGAACCAAATGAAATTAGAATAATAATCGAAGCTTCTTAGAGAAATCACAACATGTCTGTAACCCTTGCCATGGAGTCATGGAGAGTTACCTGTAGCAATTCAAGCCATTCAAAAATAGGATTTACACCTATAAATGTTGAGCTAATTGTGAAAGCTGAGAGACAGAGACAAAAAAATTACAACTTACCTGAGTAATTTACTCCCCAGCCCATAACAAAAACCCTGCAAGGGAAAAAGACAGAGAAATCAAAGCTAAGTTAACAACAAAAGTATAAATTGAGCAAAGTACCTGTGTAAAAAAATGGGTTTGTGGAAAACTCACCATCTTAGGTGAGCGGGTGGTTGTAACGGATTCATAAAACTAAACTTTGAACCATAACCATAAGGTAGGAAACCAGACGTGGAGCAGAAACTCGAAACAGTGACAGAACACATGCGGAATCTACGAGAAAAAAGAATACTCAATATAAAATTTAAGAGTTGGGTATCAAATACGCCATCCAAATAGTATAAAGGTTATCACAGGGCTGTGAGATTAAATTCTTATCTGTAGTGGCAGTGTGGCTGCCAACGCCGAGCGGAAGAGCCAAAGAACTGAGCACGGTAGAGTTGTGGAGAAGTCTCAAAGAGAAACACCACAGAGTCAACACACAATGAGAATTCAGTTAGGGTCTTAGGAGGGGTCATTACCCTAAGATGGAGCTCAAAGATCACAACCATTGATCGTTTAACCTAAAATCCAATGAGGATCGAAAGGGAAGGTGTCCCCACTTGAATGCAGAATCCCATGTAATGTACCCTAACCTTATCCGACATTAAAAGATTTAACCCTCAGCACAGATATCCTTATTTAAATGATAAATACACAATCAAGTATGGAGATCTATCAAATAGCCACAGTCGCTTTGGGGTTATGTATACATGCCATAGTACCAAAACATTTATAGTCAACCAGGATACGATGTGAAATGAAATCGAAACATTAATATAAGTTCATATGTCAGATAGAGTAAGGTTGAAAAAATAATTCGGTACGTCATTGTTATTGAAAATTGAGTTTTGTAAATAGAATTAATATATGTCAAAACATTATTTGGATAATGTTAAACCAAGGAATTATGCATATTCACCACAGACCTAATTTAATTATGGAGATCCAAATTATAAGATTTATGCCCATATGTATTATAAACATAGTAAAAGTAAAAAAGAAAAATTATTGAACTATTGTGTATGTTGCATTACTCATAGGGAAGAGTGTTAGAATTTACAAAACATAGGTACCAAATTTGGAAAAGAAATAAGTATAAACTCAATAAGAAAAAACATCATATTATAGATTTTCTTACTATTTTCTACCATATTTTAATATGAAATTGATTGGTTTTCACAGCTAAAATTTATTGTTTATATACTTTTCCATATAGAAATTTTAATTTTTTAAATATTAATATTTTTATTAATTAAAAAAAAATATTAATAAAAAAACTTACACAATTGTAATTTTTTAATAAAGAAATTTCTAATTTCTAATTTTTCAAATATTAAATTTTATATTAACAAATTGTGTATCCAATTTGAGTGCCCACATTGCAAATTGAATTTTATAATTTTTATTATTTTTAACATTTTAACTTTTTATTTTTAATTTAGCCAAGAATGTTTACACTAAGTCACAAACATTACAACAACTCCAAATGTTGGGTTTTATATTACTTTTAATCTTTTCTTATTTTTTAATTAAATAGATATATAAATATTAAAATTTACAAACATTTATGCCTACACATATACTCCTATAATAAAATCTTCTACACAATAAAATATAATAAAATAAAATTCAACATACAACATACCAAAAAATGTGATATTAAAAGATAAATTTATAAATATAAACAAACATTTATATTAATTTTTGGATATCTAATTATTTCTTACTTTTATCGTCCATGCACCTACTCTTGGACTTTTTTTCTATGTCCTTTTGTTTTAATCTAGGTTTATAGATTTTTTAAGATATTTAGTGTGAGTAAATTTTTTATTATCATTTTTTCCTTAATTTTAATATTTTAAAATTTTTATTTATGATAATTTTTATTTTATTTCTCTTGAAGGGAGATCATAGATTATAATGATTGTAACTAAGAGAAAATGCAATCTGAACATATAAATTATTAAGGGATCACCTTGTGGATAAAATAGACGAACGGAAGATTGAAGTAACATGAGGTTGAGATGTTTTCCAGTGTTGGGTGGGTTAGAACCACTTAGACTTTTGGGTCACTCTATCTAGGGTTTTGTGCTAAGTCTCTCCGTGATGTCTTCTCTCTGGGATGGTTCATATCTCTGTGGATTATATGATCTCAGATACAACTCAAATCTAAACTCGCTGCCAAGAAAAGTCATTGCACGTCTATTAAGACTCTATGCGATGGTTCATTTCTTTACGAATTATATGATCTCTATAGTAGGTGAATTTTCGGCTATACTGCGGCTCTGCAAACCATATATATATAAACTTTTAGCTCTGCGGCTCTTTCGGATTCTTTTGGCTCTGCGGCTCCAGATTCTTTCAACTTTGCGGCTGATTCGGCTATACTGCAACTAGGGAGATACCTAGGTTTGTTGATTGGACGATGACTCTTTGTTTCTGTAGCTGGAAGGAAATATGAAATGGTTATATCAGGTGCACAAATTTCTTATCTTTCTTTTCTAATAATATCTACTAATCATATATTTGTTCACAAGTATCAATAATTCATTGCATCTACCAAACATTGTCAAAGGTAGACCTAGCACAGTTACTCTACAGAGCCTTTATGAGTTTATAGAGTCTTTAGAGAAACATGGAGAAGAAAGAGAAGTCAAGCTACAAACAAAGCTAGAAGCCATGCTGGAAACTAAATTTACATCTCTTGAAAACAAGATCCAAAAACAAATAGAAAATAAATAAAAAATATTGCAGAATAAAATGGATACAATGGAGATTAGATTAAAGGTAATAGAAAAACAAATCCAATATAAAAAGAAAACATCCCAACAAGGAGATGTTGATACTTTGGAAAGTCTTAAAACGAAGGACATGATTAAAGAACTATAAGAAAATTTTAATAACAATCTCACCATAAAAAGTGTGGCAGGTAAATTAGATATCATACCCATTAAAGAAGAAATAAAAAAATTGATAGAATTATATGATGAGAATAACAAAAGGGTCTTTAACCTTATAATATTCGGTTTTAAAGAGGAGGTAGATAAGGATACTTTAGCCATAGCCCATATGGAATTACATAATAGAGTACAAATTGAAATGTGTCTCACAGAAGCAACAAGGTTGGGGAAATTAGCTGAGAATAAAGGAAGGTTGATCTGGATAAAGGTGATCTCTACTGACCGTAAGTATGACATACTTAGTAAAACCTCAAGTCTAAAAGGAACGAGAATATTTATAAATGAATATTGCATTCAAGAAGATCAAGCATAATTAAGAAAGGATGTTCAAAAGTTAAAAGAAGCTAAGAAGGAAGGAAAATGGGCTATAATCAGAAATAGAAAAGTTGTTATTTGAGATATAAACCAAAAAGATAGTAATAAATAGCAATTCAATATGCTTCGAATTCTTTCTTGGAACTGTCGGGGCTTTACATGGAACAAAGGCCCAAGCTAAGTTGGATCTCGAATGAAGTTGATATTATATTTCTGGTTGAAACTTGGGAGCACAAAGAATCTAAGGTCCCTAACATAGATGGCTTTGTATTATAGTCAATCTGGAATAAGCGATCCTACCGTAGAGGCATTGGGGGTATAACTTGTTACATTAGGAAGAACATATCCCCCTATGCTAGGCTTTATAAAAAATACCCTTACAACCAATATATTTGGATAGAGATTACTAACATTAATGATACAAAAACCTAAATAGAAATCTATTATTTCATGCCCCTATCAATTCTGACTTCTATAAGAAAAACAATTTAGATAAAAATGGTCCTTATAATGGTTTAGAGAATGATATTTCTAGCTTAAGGAATGAAGGTAATATCCTCTTAACGGGTGATTTTAATGCTCAAACTTCAAGCAACCAAGATATTCTTCTAAGAAATTATTCCAATCCTAATCCTCTTTGGTTAGACGAGGACCTTACTCTAGCTAGTCGGTACAAAAGACACTCTGAAGATCTAGGGGAAAATTTGTTTGGGTCTGAGCTAGTCAAGCTTTGTAGTGCTCAAGATCTCATAATTTACAAAGGTCTAAAGAAGTGGCCCAATTCTATCCAAATGAAATGTATCCATGGGCTTGGTAGCAATGTGGTAGACTATGTTATTTCCGACATCCCTTTATACAATGAAAAAATAAATTTTTAAATCTTAAACGAACATTGTAACTCTCAATTTTGTCATGGATAGAGATCCCATATAAGATAATTCTTATAGCCAAAAGAACTTAATCTTTGATAGAAAATAAAAATGACATTTCTCTAAATGAATTAAAAATTAATTTTCTTCCTTTATCTAGTATAGACAACATAGAAGACCTCTATCATAATTTTACTACAACCCTCTCATATTATATTAATAAGTTCTCAATTGAAGTTTCAAGTAATAAAAGAAATAGCAAAACCAATCCTTGATATGATAAAAATTGTAAAAGTGAGAGGAGATAAATTAAGGAAGTTGTTGATGAATCTCTTAAAATTGGCAGGATAAAAATATACAAAGCCCTAAATAAAAGGGAAAAAAATGCAGTATATTCATAAAAGACAAGAAAATCTCTTACACCTCTCTAAGGTAGCTCCTACGAAATTTTGGAGGCAGATTCTAACTAGAAAAACTAAAGATAATAATAAATTTGCTTTACACGACTGGAATTCCTATCTTAAAAAGCTTTATGAATCTCCAAATGTCATAGATAACTTTGAAACCCTGATCACAACAGAAGAATTTTTCTCATTAGAAGACATAGATTATTGGGTTAAGTGCCTAGAAAATGGAAAAGCTAAGGACATTGAAGGTTACCAGGAATAAATCTTAAAAATTGGAGGTCATGTCCTCATCCCTCACATCCACATTCTTTTCAATCAAGAATTCAAGCAATGGTTCCATAAACCATGGACTCAGAGCCTCATTATTCCTATTTTTAAAAGTGGGGATACAAATAACCCCTCTAATTACCGGACAATTATGATTAGCCCTCTCTTAGCCAAGTTCTATGGCGTTATTTTAGAAAAGAAGATGAGCATATGGCTTGAAAGTGAAGGTAAGCAAGCTAAAGGCCAAGCAAGTTTTAGAAGGTAGCACTCAACAACGACCCATATCGTTACTCTTAGGATCATTGTGGAGGATTGTTGTAATGATAAATCCAATCTCTTTTGTTGCTTTGTGCGACTTTAGAAAGGATTTCGATACGGTACCTAGAAATAACCTATGGAGTATATTAGAAGAGCTAAAGGTTCCTTTCGAGTTGAGAGTTGCCGCTATAATGTTATACGAGAAAGTAATTTCCAAGCTTAAGAGCAATGAGGGGTGGTCAAAAGATATTAAGTGTAATATCAGAGTTAAAAAAGGTTGCCCCCTCTCCCCTACCCTATTTTTAATTTACATCGACAAGCTAGAAGGTTGTTTAGAGGAAGCAGGTTGTGCTTGCATGATCTTAGCTGGAATAGTCATCATGCTGACGATATTGTTCTTCTAGCAAGGTGCCCATCTGATCTTCATAAGAAACTAAGACTTTAAGGATTTATGCTCTACCATGGTTATGAATTTTAACACTTACAAATAAAAATTTACGATTATCAAATCCAAGAAGGACACTTAAGCTAATTTTGTGTATGACAATAGCAACTTGGAGGAAGTGTCTTCTTACAAGTATCTAGGAATTTATATTCATCATAAGCTCAACTGGAACTATAGCATTGAGAAAAGGATTAATGGAGGGTGTAAAGCTTATTTTGGTCTTGAAAATAATTGTAAAGCAGCAAACCTTGTGAGGTGGGATAAAAAGAAGTTCCTTTTTGAAACTTTAGTCACTCCTGTTATCTTGTATGGATGTGAGGTTTGGGGTTGCAGCATATCTAGAGAATCCTAGAGAAATATTGAGCAAATATAGAAGTTTTTTATAATGTATGACCTCAAAATTAAAAGAAATACACCCTATCCTATTCTTTTCATAGAAGTGGGTCTTTCCCCTATCAAGAGCCTAGCTATGATTAGGCTCCTGTTGTACAAGAACAAAATAAATAACATGGGATGCCATAGACTTCCTAAGCTAGCTTTAAATTCCAGCCAAAAACACCTATGGCTCAAACGAGGTTGGTATAAAGATACCAGGGCCTGGTTAAACCATTGGGAGATCGATGAAAATGTTGCATTGCAAAATATTAATAACATTAAAAATATTGCTATTTCTAAGTTTGAAGAGAAAATGTGGTGCGAGAAAGATTTAGAGGCTAAAAGAAAATTAAAGATATTATAAGGAGGTCATCAACCCTACTCTAGAAGATCAAAATTATATCTATGTTTTAACTAGCTAAAAGAAAAAAATTAATATAGCCAAGATAAGAATGAACTCTCATGAGCTCCATAGTGAAAGAGGTTGTTGGGCAGTTCCTAAAACACCATGGGTGGAAAGGATCTACCATCTCTGTGAGAATATGAACAGTGAAGATGAAAATCAGTTCCTCTTAGAGTGCCCTATGTACACCCACATTAGATGTCAGTTTCATAATAATTTTTGCAATACCGACCTTCCTAGCCTTTTAACATGTCAAAAATATAGTGAGCTTGGGTTGCTTCTCTCCAATATCTTTGAGAATAGGAGTACAATTGTAAAGCAAACTAAATAATTCGTTTCTTTAGGTCCGATAGACCAAATTTTGGTCTCAGTGGACATTAACCATCATCATTATTATCATCATCAATATAAATTACACATTTTTGATAAATTTTTAATTACATTACATATTTCATAATAGTCCACTTTGAACAAAGCATTAAATTTACTATAATCCACTTAGACCAAATAATTTAAATTTACTTTCATTTATTATCAATGTTTCAGAGTGACATAGATTACATTGTAATGTATTTGGTCATAATCACAAGTAAATTATCAAAGCAATTAAATTTACTAGTTACAAGGTTATTATTCTTTCATATTGACAAGGAGATTACCAATATAATGCATTGTTTCGTACTGACACCGAAATTACCAAAATTGGGGGATATTTCAAATGAGATGGACACATTGAAGTAAACAAAATTGACCATACTTTTATAGAATTTTATTTTATTATTATTTTTTTTTTTTATAATTTTTTTTTGAAATCAGTAATTAAGAATGTGTTGTTTTTTTTTTCCACTAAGGTTTAAAATTTAGGTGAAGTTTTAGGTTTATCTATAATGAGATTATTTACCTTGATTTCTCAAAATAGTAAATAGTAAATATATATTGTTAGAAAATATAACTAGTAAGTGACTTTAAAAATGAGATTGATAAGAAAAAATGAAGAGATTAACAAGCTAACAAAAAGATGAATGTTAGTTTTTAATGCACATATGCCATTAAAAATCATTTCATAAATTTGTAGGCATGAATATCCCTAATCCCATATTTTATGGGCTTAATTGCATCATTCCCATGCTTTTAAGGCCCAATGCACTTTGTTCCCTTAGGAGACCGTGTTCAATGCAGGTTTATCCACTTTGCACTTGCACTGATCATTAGCAGGTTGTCCCTTGTTGGGGGTGTGTTGATTCTAGAAATACTGGAAAAATAAAAATAATCTCGAAGCTTCCAGGAGTTGTTTCAACCATTTACCTTGGATAAGACCTTTGAATCATATCTCATCTTACCTTGGATATTTCACCCTTAATACCTTGAACTCATCCTCCCATCAAGAGTGGATCTCAAGGCTAGATTGGTAAATGGATAAGAATTCCTAAACTACCTTCCTCTTGTATATATTTACTACCATCCATGATCTAGGGGTTGGATTTTGGAGATTGATTACCATTATGTTGTTGCTTTGGTTCTAAGAGAGTCATCATTCCATGCATTAAGGCAACATAGAGGTGTACTTTGTGGCAAGGAAGGACAATTCAACTTGGGAAGTTCTCTACATGATCAACTCCTATATTTGGTGGTAACTCCCTCCATTTCTATTAATACAAGGAGTACAATGTTTTCCTATATATCATGTTTATGTTCATACATCTCAATGTTTTCTTGTTACATTGAATGAAGTGATTGGAAAATTATACATAGATATCGTAGATATTTGACTTATTGTGTTTGTATGTGCAAGTTGTAATTGTAGAAACCAGAGCTAAGATTCTAGCATAAAAGTTGAGAAGGGGGTGAAGCTTGCGATAGATTCCAGTTAAGCCTCATATCACTTTAAGGGAAACATTATTTTCTTTTCCTTTTATTGTTCCAGACCAGACCACTAAGTCTAGGGAAGATAATTTTGTCCGCAATTGTAGATTACACATAACATGGAGTAACAATCATATGATCCAAGATCATAGCTTCTAGTAGTTTTGACAATAGTACTTTGTTCTTGGAGGACTCTCCGAATTAATGGCAAAAGCCCTCATCCATAGAGCACTCCCAATTTTTTCAAAAATCTCTCATCTCAATGGGTCTTACTCATGTTTCCCATTATTGGGACCCTCCCCACCCTCATTCTCAATGGCATTCATGGAAACTTCATTCTTTAGAATGCATTGCACAACACCTCAATGAAGCAACATTAACTTGAAAAAATAAACATTGAACCTCAAATCAGGGATGACATTCTAAGATGGGACTATTGACATTATATAAATTTCAACATCAAAGAGACCTATCACCTTCTCATTCATAGAGAGTGTGATGGTCCACCAAGTAAATGGAAAAATCTCTAGAATCCCAAGGACCAACCAAAAATGACCTTATTCCTTTGGTTCTTAATTTGGAATAAGAAACTCACTTTGGCTTTCAAGGCCCCTTGATATGCCATAATTTTTACATCAACAATGAAGACTATGCCCACTTGTTCAATACTTTCTCTATCTGCTCGACCCTTTGGTATCGACTTTCCACTTTCTTTTGGTAGACAAATAAGACAACTAGCAACATTGCTACCGCAATTGAAAACCGGAGAGACTCTCCCTTCTCGAATATTGTTCTAAATAGATCCTGACAACTCTTCCTAGGCTTTCTTCTCTCGGAACTGTAGAAGGAACATGATAGCCACATTTTCAAGAATGTTTCCTCCACAATCAACTCTATTTCACAATCAATTTTTACCAAAGTAAGATAAACTATAGCCTTAATGAATTGGTCCTCACAAGAATGGAAATGTTGTCCCAGAGAGTAATCCATATTAAGTACCTTAGGCCTCTCCTCCTAGCTATTTGTCTCCTTAGTTACTCCAACAACTTTGCAGGTACCCTGCAATCCTTCTGAGCGGACACCCCCTCATCAAGTTAAACTTTGATGGTGCCTCCAAAGGAAATCCCGAGAAAGTGATCTATGGTGGAGATTTCCACAAATATCAAGGGAAAATTATTCACATTTATGTAGGATCGAATGGGTACACCACTAAGAATGTTTTAGAGATTTCAGCCCTAGAACATGGACTAGTGATAATACTTTCAAAGGCTACCCAAAGCTTCTCATTGAAGGGAAATCTCAGTTAATTATCACAATTTTAAGGAAAATCTAATGTGACACCCTCCCTCCACAATTTCAAGCAACTAGAGGATTGAATCTCGTATTTCAAAGGTCGCATCTCTCCTTTCCCAAATTCAAGGTACCCTTCTTTCTCACATCCAAATAATAGGCAACAAACATGCTAAAAGCTTGCCAATGTTGGGCCTTATATGGACATCACCCCTTTAGATATGGAGTGGATTCTGCATGTTCCCTTGCTCCTTCAAACTAATTCTCAAAACATAGCAACGTCAAACTATAGTGATGCTCTCTAGATAGAAAATATTTGATGATGAGGAAGAACTAATGCCACCATATGCAAGTCAGTTTCCACCTCCACAATGACTATGAATGAGCACATGTTTTCTTTTTTATTATTCACATGTTTATCCATTGCTATGCAAAAAGTGATCAATATGTTTTGCAACATGTAATTCCCAAGTTTATGTTGTTTTTCTTATCAAACATCCTCATAAAACGAAGTATTATTAAACTTAAGATTTTAAACTTGTGGTTATAGTTTGGTTTCACTTTGGGCAGACCAAGAACCACCAATTTTGGTTCATGAAGTGTCCAACATTAAAAAAAAGTAGAAAACAATTATAGATGAAATTAAATATTTTCCATTCTCAATTAATTTATCTCTCTCTATATAAAGATGATGTAAAATTAAAATGGAGATTAAATGTAATTGGTATATGACAACATTTCCCCATATTGAAATGTAGCGTGCCTCCCCCATATTGAGATGGAAAGTGGCTTCCCATTAAACAATAAATCATAATTTCAATACATTTTAATGACTCAATTATAATAAATTTTATCACCTTAAAAAATATGATAATATTATATTCTCATACATATATAACCAAGGGAAGAGGAAGGTTGTTGGTACTAGAAGAGTGTTTTTCTCACAAAGTCATTACTACTATAACTTTCAAGATATCAAATCTCAATATGTTACAAGTGGAGATTTAGACTTAGAGTGAGTAAGATAATAATTATTCCACTAAAATACCAAAAGTAACCCCAATTAACTATATATATAATCAAATTAATTATTTTCCATTTTCGCTTATTGGATTTAGTAGTTCAACCTCCAACTCCTTACGAATAGGAGTAAGAGAGTCAAAATAATAAGACTAACATTTTCACCAAGAGGTGCAAAGGAACGCTGATAGGAGGAGTGGGGAATATGGAAGTAAGTAAAAACAACATTTAAGTAAAATACCATCATATAATTTTAATTTTCATTTCCAACTGCAACACCTAAAAAAATGTTGACCATTTGCTTAAAACTCATATCCATCTCTTTTCAGATTCTACATATGCTTTAAATCCATGATTGTGATAAAAAATTCAAATATCTTTATGACAAAATGACCATGACTTCATGTAATCACCAAAGCCATAGCTCCATTTCTTGGACCTGGATCAAACAATATTCATCCACTAAAGCTTGAATTGCTTTCAAATATGTAAAGTATAAAATCCTCTTTCCTCAAAAGGACGTAAACACTATGTATAGTTGAAATATTATTAGATCCTCGGTGATCTTCTCAACACAACATTTGCAAAGTTCTAAAGCTTTTTCACATAATAAATTCAAAGATCCGACCCATAAGTAGTTCGGACAGGAATGGTTTCACTACTAAAAATAGTCCATATCATATTCTTTTGGTGGAAATATTCCAGGAAAAGGGTACATTTTTCCCTCAAACAATATCCTTTCGTTAAAGATAGGCAAAGCCATATCTTTCCGAGGAACTCAAATCCATTTAAAGATCGACCCCATCGTGAGAAAAAGTTCCAAGAATACAAATCCAAACCATAAAATACCCAACTCAACGCTTAACATTATATGCCTCTTTAATGATGACAGGAGGACGCAAAACTTCCTAAAAGAGTTCTTTGGACATTGGGGTTTCCATCTTTTCTTACATAACATACCATACCTATGTCAACTTGAGTGGAAGAGAAGAAACCAAGCATTTTGGAAAAATACGTGGAATTGTATGGAATTCCAAGTAGAAAAGGTAGCGCCAAAAACTCAAGCTCAAAATTTCTCCATGGAAGGTGCAACTGCCAAGTGTTTTGGACAAATCCATGAAATTGTATGGAATTCTCCTTCAAAGAAAAAAAAACAGCATGTCTTGGTATATTATGCCATCAAACCGAAAACACATCATTTTTCTCCTCAAAGAAAAAAATTAAATTTCAATAGGCTTTAGAAATTTAATTTCAAGTCATTTAATTTCACTAGATTAGAATTTCTTTCAAATTCAAGAGCTTGGAATTGCTTTCAAGTTCAATAGATCAAATTCATTTCCAAGTCCAATAGAATAGGATTTACCTTTATGTTTGATAGAATCAAATTTCAAAAAGCTTTCATAGTATAGAATTAGAATAATTTGTTTCAAGTTCGAATTCATGCTTTGATATATGTAGTCTTTGATAAATAACGTGTTTGTGCTCATTTAGATATTTTCATTAATCGTTTTTCTTTGAAAATACAATCATTTCATAGACACTTCATTTTGATTGAGAGTTAATTGCTTAGCATATATTGTGCAAGTGTACTTTAGAAGTATAAGAACTCGGATCGACATTTAACGGCAAGTACCTATCTCACAATTAATTTACCCATTAGGATGCTTTGACCTAGTAATCAATAACTCGAGAGATGAAAAAGATCCTATCACATTAATGAGGATCCATTTTCACAATGAACATTAGGAAAAGACAATATTCATTGCACTGGTAATATAGTCAACTAGTAGACTATTCAATTATTAACAAACATGAAAAATGCAAGGAATTTAAGGTTGCATTTCAATTTTTTGAAAATTTTCACAATACCTTAGATAACTTGTTATGCAATATCATTTTCATAGTTTACTTTTATTTTTATTTTTATAATAAAATGCTCATACCCGTAATTTCAATTATATAGTTGGTTGTATTTCAAATTAATTTTGATTATATATTTGGTTATATTTTCCAAGTATATTTATTCTTGTTGGACTAAGTATTTTTAGACCACACACACACACACACACACACATGTTAATGCAAGTTTCCATAGTTATTTATAATTTTTATTTTAGAAAGAACCTTCAACCAAAAATACCCCTAAGGTTAGGCCCCCGTGTGCCCTTTGAGACACATTAGGTCATCCCACACTCATGCCCCATGCTTCATGAGTTGAAGGGTATCCTTCATACCCTTAAGCACCCCCCATTTTCCCCACTCCGTCATGTGATGCTGCCACCTCATCACGAATAAGGGTTTAAGAACCAATGACTTTCGTCTATTTATGTGAAACACAAACATTATACACAACATTGTCTCAATCTCCGACGATATCAAGATGTGTTGGTCACCATACATCATGCCTCAATAGTAGCACTGTCTACTTACACCAACCTACATGTTGATGATTCCTCTTCCACCATTTATTATGTCACGAACTCGTTAATTAGTATATGGCATGCCCTTGGAGTGCTCTATGTTAAAGACACTCATCTCATCTATATGTGTCCTTTACCTATCAAATACCATCACTCACCGGTATGCATCAAGTGACATATATCCCCCTCATCAAGATCCTAATCCGCCTAATTGGATGCTCCCTGCATACACTTATGCACTCTGACCATATTAATGGAATACCCAACTCCTAGAATGGTTCCCACCACACCAACACAACTATTGGAGATTCAAACGACCACCACTTAGAAAATGATAAGAAATTATTTCACCTCCTCGTACTAACAATACATAGAAAGAACAACATAATTAATGGTAGAGATAAAAAAATAAGAATTAGAGAAAGGGATGGATCACATATTAAAGGAAATGCAAGCCAACCTAGGAAGAAACCAACTCTTCGCTCCCACTTCAAATAATTTTTAAGAGTAAACAATGAAAACAACAAATTGATCTATGTACCGTATGTACAACATTCAACTACACTCATATAAAGAGTGTACAATGAAATTAATGTTGGTTTACTTCAACACTTGGAAAATATCTTATTTTCTAGTCCTATTTGTGGAAGTTATGAAAATATGAAATAAAGATATAAGGTTAAGAAGTTCTTAAAATTTGATGAAGTAGATGACCCTACTTTTGAGGATTATCCCAGGAGTTATAAAAGATGAATCAAGGGAATAAAAATGCAATTCATAAACATTTTCATATATTCCTACTAATAAATAAAATATTATTACACAACTATATGCTAGATTTAGGAGAAACAACTACGTAATTCCTTTGAAAGTGATGAAATAATTAGTCTTACAACAACTAGGCACATGTAAAAATGTATGTGCCATGGTTCCTATGAAAATCGGGATGGCAGAGTAATAAATACACATGTTTTGAAATTTTTTGAGAAGTAACTCAAAGCATGCATATATACAAAATGAAGTGGCTACTTTCTTCATATTCCATGAGGACTATTGTTATCTTAAATACTATTCATTTCATGCATCAATTATTTCTGGTGAAATTAAATGACTTGGAAATTAAATTTCCTAAAGCCTATTGAAATTTCTCCTTCAAAATAAGGATGCACTCCTATTTGATTCTCATACTTCGGGATAGGTTGTAATCATGAGGCTCTCGCTCAAGAGTGATCATGAAATCTTAATGCCTTGTCACAAACAAAACCATCAAACCGAAAAACACATCATTTTTATCCTTCAAAGAAAAAAATTCACATCATGTGAATATATCCATGTACTTACATATTGGTGTACAAACCATCAACCAAACACAAGTTGACAAAACATGCCTCTTCAAACAACTTCCACTTTCAAGGTTTTAAATAATAGAGCTCATGTACTTTCAAAATCTTGCTTCATGCAACATGCACCATACTTTGAATTTGCAAAGAAAATTACTTCAAACATCAAAATACATGCTAGGCCTTAATTGGATAAGAAATCTAACCATTTGTCAGCAAACCATTTCAATGGCGTTTTCTTTCAACTATGCTGAATTTAGTTTTTAGTTATATTTTTTTAATTTTGGAGAAAATAATTATTTATTTCATGTGTAATTAGATTAGTGATTTCATGTGTGAAGTTATGTGGATTCAGTATCGAAACAACACCATTATATTTCAAATTTTAAAAATGATGGTTTGAGTCCTAGGTAGCTTAGAATCCTACTTGTTTTCAAAATAAGGATGCACTCCTAATGGATTCTCACTGGACAGGTTGTAATCATGAGGAAGTTTCCTCACTCAAGAGTGAACCTTCGCAAAATCTTGTGACGGCCTCCGTCACAAAACAAACCATCAAACCGAAACACATTATTTTCTCCTTCAAAGAAAAAAAAAAAAATTGCCATCATGCAATATGTCCATGTACTCTTAAGAAGGTTGGTGTACAAAACCATCAACTAAAACATAAGTTGACAAAACATGCCTCTTCAAACAAATCGACTTTCGAAGTCAAACAATAGAGCCTATGTATTTTCAACATCTTGCTTCATGCAACATGCACCATACTTTGAATTTCATAAATAGTAAAATTAATGAAACATCAAAATATATGCTAGGCTTGGTGCAATGGATAAGAAATTAACCATTTGGTCATGTTAAAACCATTTCAATGGTGCTTCTTTTTCTTCAACTATGTTGAATTTAGTTTTTAGTTATTTTAATTTTAGAAAATAACTATTTAATTTCATGTAATTACATTAGTGATTTCATGTGTTAGGTTGTGGATTCAGCATTGAAACAACACCATTATATTTCAAGTTTAAAATGATGAGCCCGAGTCCAGTAGCCTTAATCCTACTTGTTTTCAAAATAAGGATGCACTCCCATTTGATTCTCATGGATAGGTTGTAATCATGAGTGTCTTTTGCTAAAGAGTGGACCCGCTAAAATTCAGACGTCTTGTCACAAGTAAAACCATCAAACTGAAAACACATATTTTTTCTCCTTCAAAGAAAAAAAATCTATATCACAGAATATGTCCATGTACTCCTACATATTGGTGTACAAAACCATCAACCAAACACAAGTTGACAAAACATGCCTCTTCAAACAACTCACTCTCAAGTCAAATAATAGAGCTCATGTACTTTCAACATCTTGCTTCATGCAACACGCACCATACTTTGAATTTGCAAAGAAAATTAATGAAACATCAAAATACATGTTAGCCTTAATTGGATAAGAAATTCAACTATTTGTCACAAACCATTTCAATGGCGCTTCTTTCTTTCAACTATGTTGAATTTAGTTTTAGTTATATTTTTAATTTTGAGAAAATAATATTTATTTCATGTGTAATTAGATTATGATTTCATGTGTTAGGGTTGTGGATCTGCATTGAAACAACACCATTATATTTCAAATTTAAAAATGATGGTTTGAGTCCTAGTAGCCGAGAATCCTACTTGCTTTTCAAAATAAGGATGCACTCCCATTTGATTCTCGTTTTGTTGTAATAATCAAGGGAGACTGCCAAAGAGTGACCTACGCAAAATCTTGTGACGTCTTGTCACAAAACAAAACCATCAAACTCGAAACACATCATTTTTCTCCTTCAAAGAAAAAAAATTCACATCATGTGAATATGACCATGTACTCTTACATATTGCACAAAACTACCTACTCAAACACAAGTTGACAAAACATGCTTTTTCAAACAACCGACTCTTCAAGTCAAATAATAGAGCCTATGTACAAATTTCCATATTTGTTGCATTTAAGTGTGTCTAATACAATTTTATTTTCAACATCTGCTTTCATGCAACATGCACCATACTTTGAATTTGCAAAGACCCTAATTCTCCACTCCCCATTAAAATGACCCCATAAGTTGATTCTTTTCATTTTTTTCACTTATAAGCACAATGAAGGACATGCATGATGGAGAATTTTCAGCTTTTCCCTTGTTAGCGATATTTAACAAGGGGAAAGTGCTAGATATTCTCCATCATGGCACCCAGAGTTGGATTTGGTGATAATTGCTCTGTTATTTTGGCTTTCCTAATTCTAAAAATATAATTATTTAGAAGGAGGAAGGAGGGATGATCATATCGATTGTTGATGACATGTTTATGAAAATTAACTACCAAGAACTATTTTTGCGTAGGGAAAGAGACACATTCGTATGTCCGGGAGCTATTAAAACGTTCTTTGATATTGTTAATGTTTTGAAGTGTTTATTTTACAAGTTCTATAAAAGGTAGTCCGTAGCGTCAGTAGCTCGGATCTCATCTTTTATGAAAGGTGACATATCTAGCAATGCCCCCTACAATAACTGGAATGGATCTAAATAGAAGTTTCTCATTTTAATATCCATAAAACACAACAACTTTAAGGTAAACTATGTACATGTTCCATTCATCATGAACACAAACCTCACAAGCCTCCTTGGCTTTGGAGCATTTTTCCATGTCTTCTACAACTAAGGCTCAAATAATGGCCTTCTGAAGAAATATTTGGCTCAACTATGCCTTGTACATGCTTGAAGTGTGAAACCTTTTTACTACAGTACATTTTCATCAAAAATTTGGACTATTCCTCTAATGTCTCTAATGTCTCTCAAAAGCACGTACACATTCATTTTCGAGGAAATCAAGGTACTCTAATGTCTCTAATGTCTCTCAAAAGCACGACACATTCATTGTGAGAAATTGAAGGTAGAAAACCAATAGCTAATTTCTTCTAACTAACCTTGACTAAAATGAGCCAAATTGTACTTTGATACGAACTTGATTAAAATTAACCACCCCACATTAGGGCACCAATGATTATAACCTTTTAATGGGTTTAAATAATCGTGTTTGTAATCATCATCTCAAATGACTCAGGTAGCTGAAAAATTACCATGTAATCATCGTTTCACACCATCTACATAGTATTTTCAAGATGATTATATGATTGAATTTATGGTAGGTCATCCCTTTCTATTCAGAATCATGATTGATTAGAATATTAGGTGAATAAAGAAAATTTGATAAGGAAGGGACACTATGTTTGTCTCTCCACCTACCTCCATATTTAGTGATTATCATTTTTTTCTTCCAACATATTTTATTTTGGAAATTCATTTGCAGTTAATTTCATTTATTAGTCAAATAATTACACCGAAGTCAAAGAAATGTTATATACACTACTAACTCACTCAACATTGCTCGTTATTGGACTTTACAATAACAAAAACGTAGAGTTCATTAATGTAGTAGTGTATATAATAATTATATGTATAGTGGTGTGCTATCGATAATATTAGCTCGCTAATGAATTTCCGAGAATAGAAAGTCAGAAGTGGAAAATGAGAACTACTAGCTATGGGGAAGTGATGGAGGAGGACAAACTAGAAACTATCTTCTCGCTATAAATTGTATTTATTCACTCATGGTCACTAACTATTCATGGGATAGGTAGGAGAGATGACATTCTCAAAATTCATGTATATAATATGTAGAAGGTGCCTATGTATGATGGTGTATGACATACTGACATGGTAAATTTTCATCCCATGTCATTTATTATATGACAAACCAATATTAGCCATTTTAAGGTTATAATCATTAACAAGAAATATGGGGAAGGAAATTCAAATGTCTCATCATGAAATTATAAAAATTGTAAGGATGGGGTTATAAGCTATGGAAATTCTATGCCAAATTCTAAGGAACAAGCCATATTTGCTTCTCAAAAACTTTTATTTGATATATATTCTTAAAAACCAAGTACAATTTTAGTAATCCTAGAATCATGCTTTACATAAGGTAAAATTGGGAACTCATGACTTACTTACATAAAAACATTTACACTTTCTACTAAAACAATATATGACAAAATTGACAAACTACATTTAAGCTTAAGCTTAAGTGTATATAATCATTTCTGCCTTCCATATAGATAATGAAAATGATTGTCTCATTCATGTTGTTTCTCATGTTATTTTATAAACTCTTGAAGTTGGAAAGAAAATAGAGGGCTTGAAATGTAAGAAATATAGAACATACCCATCAATGTACCCCAAAACCGGATTTCACTTCCCAGGTATTATTTTTGAAATCTATTTTGTGAATGTCGACCAACAGATATATCATGGAGGATGAAAGACAAGATCAGCCTGAACCCCATATGGAGGCTTCATGGATCGAGGATGTTCACGTATTTAAATATAATCTTAAAATCTCCATACATGTGTACATATGGAATTGATTTTTTTTATTAACTTTGTGAGTGAAATTAGTTGTTAATAAGTTTCATATTTTACTTTTTAGGAGGCAAGAGGAGAAGGGCTTTACTCATCCACAGGAGCTGGCCAAGGTTCAACCCTACGAGGTATGACCTGCAGTGTTTATGGAAGGGGGCATATTTATTCCCCGAAGGCCAACAATCAATGGTCAACAATTCTCAACAGTAGGCTTCACTGTGGGTCCGGTTCTCAGCAGCTGGCCATTCTCAAGCTGAGCCCCGCAGTGGTCATGTTGGGAGATGATGTTAACCAACAACATCAAGGTTGCCATCAATTTCAATATTTTTTCATTAAATTTGTACAACTTTTTTTACACGTGTTTTTTCTAATATACGAAATTTTATACATATTGATGCAGACATTAAAATGTTTGAGCTGTAAAGTGTCAAAAAAGACGCAGTGGCAACAAGGCGACATTGAAGAAGAAGGTTGTCAACCCACCACAACTTATCTGGCCGAGATTACCGATATACTATGGGAAACGAACATGGCTAATGGCACCTTACAGGTGGCACAAAGCTTTCATGCAAAATTAAAGAGATTCGGTAGTCTTTGTTCCCACTGTCAAGAGTAGACAGTTTAGAAATAGTTACACATTCATTTGAAAGAAATGGTGTGGGCACACAAAGATTTAAATAACGATCGATTTTGTAGAAGCTAGATGGAGAAAGAGAAAAGAAACAAAGGATAGGTCCCGATAAATGGCAGACATAAAACAAAGAGTTTCAAGAGATGATAAGTCAATGTTTAATTATGCGAAGGGCTAAAAGAAAATGTTGAAGGTGCAAACATTTCACAATTCCGCACAAAGCCAAAAATATTTGTATAGTTTATATCCTGCTACTTTGGAAGGCTTCCATGGAACGACAGGTTCCTCTTTATTTTTGCACAAAATGTTTTATGCAATAATTTTTTTTTGGCATGAACCCTAATTATAATGACCTTCCTTCCTAACTTTTTGCCTCGTGGAGAGGTCGATTATATCAACGTAAGGGCGTTGTCGAGATGCGGAGTTGCCCTCGCCCGAGCCGCTATCGTGAGTCGACCGGCTCCTAGTCGGAACCCGATCGTAGATGCGTGATACTTCTCAAACAAGTCGTGAAGCAAGAGATGTTATGATCGAAAATGTTCATAGTTATAGTCGATAGAGTCAAGGACAATAATCGACAAAGAGCACGTGAAAATGCACAACAATTTTGTTTATCAAGGCGTATGAGGATACGACAACATGAATGTTGAAGATCTCCGAACACACGCAATAAATTGTCGCAATGGTCTCGCAAGACCTAATTTTTCGTGAGGAAGAGGGCACCGAAATCTAAGATGTGTTAGTGACCTTAGGGTTTTGAAATTACTTACATATACATGTGCAATTTGTATTACTAATGTGCATGTACACATGTATACATTTATTTGTATGTGTACATTAATCTCAACAAAATGTATGATTATATGTTAAAACACCATTTGCAATTCTCAGCATGATGCGTGATGAAATGAACACACATGCTCTCGGGACCCTCCTACCAAACGATGCAAGATGGGTTCATCACCATGATATGTTGGCACATGTATGTTAGTGTTTTTTAAGTGACTTAAAATAAATAATTGTTGCCACACATGTACATGTATGTATATATATAATTCGATAAAATGTTTTAACAAAGACATCGATTCCGTTCGATGTTTTTTGGATGGTGGTACCTTCTCTTCCTTAGGAGATATAATTTTCTACCATTGGGAGATGTACAAGTATGGACAATTTTTCACAAGTTCAAAATTTATGTTACCTCCTAAAAAGTTCCATTAAAAATTGAGATACATAGACAGAGATCTATATTTTGTTATTTAAAATTTTTTTGAATTTAGGTTCGTATAGAAGATTTTTTGTCCGAGGACTTTAGCGACAGAGATAGGAACATCCACATCATTTGAAGAAGTTGTCTTTAGTTCTTTTTTTTAATATTATTGTTCAAATAAGTTTATATATGTACACGTGCATTTTCATTTGAAAGTTTTTATATATATTTTTATTTAACTGTACATGTATATTGTACAAAAGTTACCACTCTGGTATGTTTCTATGGCAGTAACTGTCCATCAAATGGAGAGAGGCAATCCCTTACGAGGTATCGTTGATTTTTTGTTATATTTTGTTTTTTTACATGAAGTTCTAGATATATATATTCTCATTCATTTTTAAAACTTCAAATTTTAACACCAAGTACATGTGCATCATGGGTATGTAGGTTTCCCTATTTACAGATGTGAGCTAACCGAGACCCAGAGGCTAGATCCTCCATTTGATGGACAAGATTTACAAAGTGAATTTGATTTGATTTTCAAAATTTAGATGGTTTTAAAAATTTGTTAAACTTGATACAATTTGATACTTGAGTGAGATTTACAATTTTTGGACATATTTTATTACAATAAGTTTTTGGACATATTTTTGGACATATGTTAAATGTTTTCGTTGATAGTTGAATTATAATTGGCATGGTATGTATATTTAATGTTAAATGTTTTTGTTAGATAGTTGAATTATAATTGGCATGGCATCCTCGAAGTTTTTAAAAACTACATGAATGATAGAATGTGAACCTACATTCGTGACATGTGCAGTAAATTGGAAATGTTACTTTGTAACAAGACAATCCCCATTGATTTCATTACAAAGATATGTTGATTTCCTCTTTATTTGATATAATTGCATGTATGATGGTACATTACTTGTAAAGTCATTGGATTAATAGTGTTCATTGATTTCTGTTCTTTGGATGGTTTTAGTACTTTTTGGCATGAATGTGAAGTAATGTTGTCATCTTAATTACATTTGACATGGGACATTTAATGTTAAATGTTTTTGTTGGATAGTTGAATTATAATTGGCATGGCATGTGACATTTAATGTTAAATGTTTTTGTTGGATCTAGTTGAATTATAATTGGCATGCCATCTGAAGTTTTTAAAACTACATGAATGATAGAATGTGAACTCATACTTGCACATGTGGTAAATTGAAATGTTACTTGTAACAAGACAATCCCCATTGATTTCATTACGCATATGTTGATTACTTGAGATAATTGCATGTATGATGGTACATTACTTGTAAAGTCATTGGATTAATAGTGTTCATTGATTTCAAATGTTCTTTGGATGGTTTTATACTTTTGGCATGTGAATGAAGTAATGTTGTCATCTCAATTACATTTGACATGTGATATTTAATGTTAAATGTTTTTGTTGCTGCATTGAATTATAATTGGCATGGTACGTGATATTTAATGTTAAATGTTTTTGCTGGATCTAGTTGAATTATAATTTGGCATGCCATCCTAAGTTTTTAAAACTACATGAATGATAGAATGTGAACCTACATTTGCACATGTTGTAAATTGAAATGTTACTCACAGAATAAGACAATCCCCATTGATTTCATTAAGGTGATATGTTGATTTCTGATTGATATAATTGCATGTATGATGGTACATTACTTGTAAAGTAATTGGATTATTGTGTTCATTGATTTCAAAGGTAAGCGCAAAAAAATTATCAAGCAACAGAATGATTTTTGTGTTATACAATTAAACCTAATAATATTGAGAGCAAGAGAGACTTGAGTGTATGTGTTTACTACAAGAGTTTGAGCTAAATATTTAAATGGTTTATCTATCTTTCAGAAAATAGTTTAAGATTGATCACAAGAATTAAGAGAATGTCTCTGTCCATCATTGGTATGGCTTATGTCAGTAACCACATGAAGTCTCGTCCCAACACCATAGAATGATCATCCATGTCAATGACTCTTAAGTCTATCTTTCCAACCATGACCCTACTCTCACATGTGTGCTCTTCATGACACCGTCAACACTGTCATCCCTCGAGTTGGACTCGCCGTGAAAGCACTCAACTCTCTTTCTCGATGCTAGCTCTTCCTCTTTCTAAGAGATGAAGCCGCCTTCGACTCAGGGGAAGCTATGTGGGTAGCCCCCGTGTCTATCAAAGAAAGAGAGAACTTTTCCCCATGTACCCGTTGTAGACATGAATCTCAAGTCCAAGGAACTCTTCATCATTCCTCCTCCCTTGTCTTGCGCCTTACTTCCGCAATCTCTTCAACATTTCCTCTTCCAATATGTCTTTCAACTAGCCCTTGGCTTAACAAAGGTTTTCTTTTCACATATCTCTTCTCACAGCTCCATGCAACACCATCCTAGGTCTGGCTTGAATTGGTTCAAGCTCTTTCCTTTCGACCCCGTCTAATTGCTCAATACGACATATATTGACCTTTTCCAAACCATGCATCACAATCTCATAGTGTGGTCAGTTTTCTTTTTCCAAGTGTGTCAACACATGCATTTTATTTCTTCAAACCATGTTTTCGGATCAAGAAAGTCCTCTTGATCTTATCTTCCATGTTCTTGACTTTAGCTCGCAACATGGTGCTTTTCTTCAAGCAGCCCTTTCCATAAAGAGTTTCTCCGAAGTCTTTGTTCACCTTGTCGTATCTCCATGTCAAGCTTTTCAATTTCGGTTAGCCTTGTTCAGAAAGTCCATCCTTGGAATTTCTTAGAAAACCAAGCAGGTCGTGAACCAACTTTGGTCTAGTGCAGTATTGAAATTCATTAAAGAATTGGTCAAGGTTGCTTCAAGCTAGAGTGAGCATCGTCACCAACCTACATTGAATATTTTTTACACTCCCTAGGGTGAATGATACTTTAAATTGATTGACAAATAAGACTTTCGAATTTTTCCGAATGCCAAATGATCTACAGTTAGTATTTATAATATCCTAAAGAGGGTCATTCGGTGACAACCCTATCGAAACTTGAAACGACTTTGGCATGTATATTTAATCCGTTAAATGTTTTTGTTGACTGTTGAATTATAATTGGCATGGCATGTGAAGTTTTTAAAACTCGAGTTTTGGATGGTTTTCAATCTACATTTTGCATGTGATATTTAATGAACTTTAAATGTTAAGTGTTTTAATGATGCACAATATATAATCAGTATGGTTTAAAACTTAAAGTTTTGGATGGTTTCTGCACTCACAACTTAAAGTTTTGGATGGTTTCAACCTACATTTGCAGTACATATGGTAAATTGAAATTATGTTACTTGTAACAAGACAATCCTTTCATTGATTTCATTGTATATGTTGATTTCTAATTTGATATAATTGCATGTATGATGGTACATTACTTGTAAAGATATTGATTAATAGTGTTCATTGATTTTAGTGTTTAAGCTGCTAAAAAAATTATCGACAATGTAGAACGATTTTTGTGTTATAATAATTAAACTTAATAATATTGGAGAGCAAGAGAGATGAGGTATGGTGTTTACTACAAGAGTTCGGAAAGCAGGTCATTCTGACAACTTTACCTGAAACTTAAAACAAAGAGAATCTATCTTTTAGCTAGGACATCATGTAAGATGCTGATATAAAATAAAGAAATTGTACTTAAAAGTCGAGATTCGGCAAGTGGGGACAACCACTTGTTTTCTCGCCCTCGGAGGCTAGGCCATATGGGGACCGAATCTGATCTTACAAAATAAAGGAATAATTTGTACCATATGGCCTGAGAACATATACAAGAACAATTAATTTCATTCTAGAATATATATATATCCAATACATATAACATTTTTAATCAATGCACATGTATAGAAAAACTACTTTCAGCTTGATACTAGAGCACGTGCTTGTACCCAAACAATTTGTAACATCTCTGCAAACCACAAATAACATAAGCAAACAATTTTTAGTTTTATAATTAAAGTTCTAAAACATATTTAATCCAAAGACAATAAATTGTTAACACTTCACTCAAAAATTCTAATGGAATTGGACCCTCAATAATCCGTTCATGACCGGATTTTGACATTTTCCATTTCTTAATTTTTGATTTTTTCTTTGATTGAACTTCTATCAACTCATGTGCCGTACACACCAAGTGACTATATCACAACTTATGGAATCGGGCTCATAGTCTTCAAAGTAAACAAAGTCTCCACTTTGACGAGTTTGTTTGAAAAACAACCTTTCAAAAGATATTGCACTTTCATTACCGAAATCCGTGATCATTATAGTCTTGTAATAATTTTATTTTTTGTTCAAGGCAACGCATCAAATAATACTTCACATTTTCATCGTTGTCAATAGGTGCAACTACACAAGGAATACATCTCTCCCCGCACACAAAATAAATTTAACATTTAATTATGCATATTTAAATTTATTTGTAGATCTTTAAAATTAAAAAGTAATTCAAATGTTATTTTCTCTAACAAGACCGAAACTCGATCACCATCGTGATGATATTGTAGTTTTCCGATTCCATTTCTTCAAACATTGCAAATTTACATTTTTCCGTTCGTATTTAGCTCCGTATGTTTCCAATCGTTCACATACATTTTGTTTTCACAGACGTCATTGGATTTTGTGCTGTCTATGCAACATCATAAAAACAAGAATATTCTATTTATCCAATGCAAACACATTTGTGGACAACTTGTTTGAATTGAATGCAATTTTCGAGTCCCTTTTATTATTTCAACGTCATTTCCAATTGATCTATTTACGTCTCCGATTCCAATATGCCGTAAAAAATCTTTATATGGAAAATTAGAAAAGAATTTGTAAAGATGATATCAAAATACAATTAAAAAATAATCATTGTACGATAAATGTACAATGTTTAAAAATTACATTTCCAATATAAATTAAATTGAATGTACCTTCGCACTTCTTTCGATGGGTTAATCTCATGGCTTAGAGCAACGCTTTTGGCACCATTGAACAACTTCTTCAAATACCACAAGCTCTGCTGCGTGCAAAGTGGTTCATTTGATATCTCGAAGTACTCGTTTTATGCATGCTCCTCGCACCGTCATGTTCTCCTTTTTCCATGGCCGGGCCTAAAGAAATTCCAACAATGTTTAATTCAAGTTTTTATGAAGACGACACAACCAAAATATCTTATGGGGGATTTTAATTGACCTCGCGCATCCGTCCGTACCATATCCAATGTTCATTGAATGTTATTCCACGATTTTTCAATGAATCATAAATTCTTCCAAAACAATGTTGTACAAAATATGTATCATGTGTACGATCGTCACCGATATAAAATGATATTCTTTAATGATATGTCGATTTTCACCCGTGCTTTCTATATGATCGATATTTTGTTCAAGATGTCTATATAGAATATGGACGAGCATGGAGACTTGGTCGCAGGATAGTATTCACTCGACTTTTGTGGAACAAATGCAGCTTTTCTCGCAAAACCGAATCACCGACAAATGGTTCCCGTGTGAAAACGTCACTAGATTTTTTGAATTGTAAGTCTTGCCATCGAGCTCTATGGGAATGCTTGGTGTATTTGTAACTTCTTTACTCAAACTTTCTCAAAAATTCTATTAGAAAAATTTCGTCTTCTCGTAATTCGATTCTTTTAATACTATCCGCACCTTGAATCGATGTACCGATATATTCATATCTCTTCCATTTCACTTTCATGTTGGACAATGATTGATCATTTATATCAATACGATATTTGTTTTGAAATTTAGTCAAATTTCCATAATCATCGCATTTTTTACCACTAAATACATTTCTTTTTGTAAAATAGTTCATCGCTTCTCTTTCACATAGAATTTGAGATATGAATTCACTGGAGCAGGAAGGATGAGGTAATCCTTCCATAATGTTCTACCGAAATCAAGGAATGTCATAATATAACTCAAATTCCACATGATAACGGCAACAACAAGTGTCGCGTACGGTGATAGGTTTTATATACCATGGTTTTTGTTGAACAAAAAGCACCGAGTGAAACTTGAATTTGACGATTCTCTTCTTTGAATTTGTTGAATAACTCTTCATTTGAGTGGTTTCGTGAGATGTTTTTCATGTTCTTCGTATTGATTTCGTGCTATTCTTCTTCGCATCACATGTCTTGCAGAAACACGCGAATTGTTCTTCCTCCAATATTCATATATTATTTTTTAACATCTTCTCCAAGTCTATCTTTGCATGGTTGCCTACAAATAGCTCTCCAATGCTTAGGTTCATCATTTACATCTATTTGCAGGCCGAAATTTTCGATGTTTGTGCAGAGTTTTTCTACGTAGGTTCCCAAAGTGTTCGTGCCATAGATGATTCAACGATTCTCTTGAGTACTTGGTGAACCATTGCCATTTGTATTCCTCTAAGTATATTTGAAACATCTTTATCTCTCTAGATCTCTTAACGGACTCTATAGCACTACTCATATTTTATCACCTCTTCTTTCATTTTTTTATCTTGCTGATTTTTCGAATACCCAATAGTGTCACGTTTCTTTTTAATTTCTTTGATGATGTGGAGACCTTTCAACATTTGAGCTTGAACTGTCATTTGCTCGCCTTTGAAAAAACATTTCAAAATTTATCGTACACGATATCGTATAACATAGTCGTTTTTTATCTCCATATGTGGTGAGTGTCGACATTTTCTAACATCTCATTATCGATAGTGATTTATCCGTACATATTCTAAAATAGTACATATTCAATAAATAACTAAATTAATAAATATGTCAATAAATATTAGGAAATTTTAAATATATCAATAGATCATAATATTTACATTTACATACTCCGATTCAATTTCGCTTGAGGTTGATTTTTCTTCAATATTTGAGGAGTATCTCTCAATACCGCTACATTAAACAAAAATATTTTTTCAAACTAGTTCATCAAATAAAAAATCAAGCTTCACATTTTACATTGGGAAAAGTTTAAAAATATATCAATAATAGATCATAATATTTACATTTACATGCCCGCTTCAATTTCGCTGAGGTTGATTTTTCTTCAATATTTTGAGGAATATCTCTCGTCTTCGTTTTTACATCAAACAAAATATTTTTAACTAGTTCATCAAATAAAAAATTAAGCTTCACATTTTACATTAGGAAAATTTTTTAAATATATATCAATAGATCATGTAATATTTACATTTACATACCGTTCAATTTCTTCGAGGTTGATTTTTCCTCTTTCAATATTTGAGAGAGCTTCTAAATTTCTTTTCGCGACATTGTCCTTGCCTCTTCTACGTTCTTTCGGGTTTTCTTTTTCGATCATATTTTCTCACACAATTTCTTTCGATTTCCCATGATAATAGGGTATGAGGTTCAAAAATTTCCTTCAAAAAAATTAGCACACAATAACTCAATTACAAACAATATCACAAAAGATTTAATTTAAAAATATTTTTCAAAAAAATACGTAATTCAATCCAAAAACACGTACTTCAACACAAAACACGTACATACCTCTAAGAAAAATCACACCGCCTCCAAGAAATGTCTTCCAAAAATTCTTTAAATCCAAAATTTGAAGAAAAGTTTTTGAACAAAGAAGCTCAAAAGATTTATTTCAACACAAAACACGACATACCTCCAAGAAAATTACGCCGCCTCCAAAAAAATGTCTTCCAAAAAAAGTTCTTTAAACTCAAACTTTCGAACCTCCAAGAAATCACGCCGCCCCCGCAAAATGTCTTCCAAAAAAAGTTCTTTTAAACTCAACTTGAAGAAAAGTTTTTAACCAAACCAAGTTGTAAAATGAAATGAAGTAACAAAGTAAATTTACTAATTTTCAAAAATAATTCTATATTGACGCGAACATGTGTTTTGTAGGGGCTCACAAAGTTTCCTACCGATTTTGTACACTATAATACTGCCGAATTTTTGATGTTAAAGTTCTACTTATTATTAAAGACGTGTTTTAACGACTCGTAAGCGGAAACATAGTTCGCCGAACCGTCACTAATAGTTCGGCCGAACCAACGCGTCACCAATTACGCAAAACCAGGCTCGAAAATGGTTTCAACTTTGACCGATTAACCCATGAAATGTTGTTAATTAATTGTCGTAACCAAGACAAGCATTTTCAGAATTGAATCTACTTTCGTAAAATATAATTTTTATAAATTTCGTACACGTTTATTAATTTTAATTATTTTCTAATAAATGAGTGCAAAAAAATTTCGAGAGTCATCGTGATTCGAAGAAATCAAAATTTAAATCTCCAAAATACATTAAAAAAATTGAAAAAATTATAAAGTATTATACATTGGTCCTATCGACTCTAATGGGTAGTTTTCAGATTTTTAGTTTATAACTTATATGTTAAGAAATTTGTTGCTATGCGAAACATTATACCAAAAACACAGCGCTTTTTCGTATTGGACCGCCTAAAAATTCTAGTAATTATGATATGCATCCATTGGCTTTGTAAATACGATTTAAACCCAAAGTAGACTCGTTCAGATCACAACACATTTTGTTTTTTCTAAAAACCCAAATTTTCAATGAATACAACGTTGCAACATAACATGACTTCTTTATGAATTCTTTGATTGTTAAGAAACACACACTCAAAGAAATGCTAAGTCGACATATCAAATCAGACAAATTTTTTCAAAAAATAAGTAATAGAAAGCTAACAAAATTTCTCACAACCTTTATTTTTATCGCAAAATGAAATTCTACGTAAAAATTGTTATAGTTTGGTGAAAGTTGAAGAACCTTCAAAAAAAATGAAAAAAATTTCTCAAAAAAGGCAAAAAGTGTAACTCAAATACATTTTCGATATCATATTCTTTTGGTGGAAATATTCCAGGAAAAGGTTTTTCCCTAAACAATATCCTTTGCAGCATAGGCAAAGCCATATCTTCCGAGGAACTGAAATCCATTTAAAGATCAGAATCTCATCAGTAGAAAAGTTCAAGAATACAACCAAACCATAAAATACCCAACTCAACGCTTAACATTATATGCCTCTTAATGTGATACAGGAGACGCAAAAACTTCCTAAAAGGTTCTTGGACATTGGGGTTTCCATCTTTTCATATAACATACCATACCTTGTCAATCTGGAGTAGAAGAGAAGAAACCAAGCATTTTGGAAAATACATGGAATTGTATGGAATTGCAAGTAGAAAAGTAGCGCCAAAACTGTTTCAAAATTTCTCCATGGAAGGTAACCAAGTGTTTTGGACAATCCATGAAATTGTATGGAATTGCGAGGTGAAAATCAACACCAAAACTGTTTCAAAAGTTCTCCATGGAAGGTTTTCACACAGAACTGAAGAAACAACCTGAAAATCATTAATATTGTCAACAAAATAAAAAACTGAAGCCTATAGAAAATAATAAACATTCACACTTTATATTTTCTCAAATTCCCAATTATTTTTTGTGAAATAAAAAACTGAAGCCTATAGAAAATAATAAACATTCACACTTTATATTTTCTCAAATTCCCAATTATTTTTTTGCATTTTTTGAAGATTAATGAAACATTAAAAGCCATTGACGATGAAAAACACTACCTTTGATCAATTTTTAAGTGCCCAAAGAAATGTTTCCATGTTTATGAAGATTAATGAGATTTTCCGAGCCACTGATATTGAAATACATGCTTTTCAAATTTTCTCAATGTCCAAACAACATATTTTTACTTTCTTTGAATATTAATGGAACTTTCAAGCCCGTGGGTAGTGAAAAACACAATCTTGAAGCAACGAGCTATCATAAGCTATCGTCTTAAAGATGTTTCAACTTACCACTTCATTGAAATGAACAATGATTGTTAGGATTAGCCATATTCTACCTTTAAAATGACATTTTTTGGCTTTTCAAACCAGCCACGCTATTTTTCCTTGAGTTTGAGGTTTTTCCACCCTACAAGAAAAAAAAGAAAAAAAACACATATGTAGGATTCCCAATACAAAAATATGCTTAGTAGAATCAAAATTAATGATGGAGAAACTATGAAAGAAATGGTTAGCTCCAATGCGAGACTAGCTCAACCAGAGAGTGCCTCCTCACATGCCACTTCACACATACGACCCAGATCTTGCATTATCTGTGGAAATTAATGATCCAACTTTCCACAAGTAGAACACTTGTTACGTCTCCTTATTTACTCAGGCATGGTGGCCCTCAACTCTGTGCAACTCCACACTCCTTTATTCTCAGTGCTAGGAGGAGGGTGAGATTACATAATCACACTTCTTTATGCTCAGCGCTGAGACTATGGTTAATGATGGAAAATTCGACAGTCAATGCGCTATCGAAAATAGCAATCAAATTACAGAGGAAATGGCGAGGTCAGGATGAAGAAATATGCAAACATAAGAATATTCCAACTCAAATGCAAGGCTTGGCTCAATGCCTCCTCAAGACACAAATATTTAATCCCATCTTCTGACCAACACTCAGAGAGAGCTACTCGTGAATGAATTCAGAAGAAAGCGATGTTTGGTGAAAATTCAGAAGAAAGCCTTACTCGACAATGGCTCTCACACTTGGAGAGAAATATCGCAACATAACAATATATCGTTATGACTGCAAGGGTTCCTTCTCGATCCACACAATGGCACATATCTATAATCCAATTGGAAAACACAACGCGGATCTCAATCTTGCAATACTCCAACAAATATTGCTCTCCCACAGTGCAACAGGTTCAAGAACACCTTTGCAAAATTTTCGACACAACAATAGCAACAAATCAATAGTGCTTATTCGCCACTCTATCAAAGAAGATAAACTTCCCTCCGTCACCAGGCCGAGCAACGACACTCCACGACTCTGGTCAACGCACATTCGAACACATAAAAATTGTGTAGCTCACCACATGAACATGGTTCACGCACATGAACATGAGCAGGCGTCTGATCGCCACACCACACTTCTGTTGTGCACCCAACTGAGTTATCCACAATTTTCACTAGAATTCACAGAACCAAACATCACCACACACAAATTCTTCTCTCAGACATAAAAAAAAAAAAACGCATCCCTTCGGTTTCGACAAGACAGAAGATCGTGTCGCAGAAAGAAAACTAACAGATACATATTGTTTGGAACAATCTGCCACAACCATTAAATACAAGAGAAAATCACCAAAACAACAAGACACACCTCTCACCTACGACTACGTCTCCACACCTTTACCACGCTTCACAGTCCCACGGAACTTTTAAGCATAGTTACCAAATTTGAATTTGAATTTGATTCAATACGAGAAAACAAATGACTACTTGAAATTCAATAAGGGAAAAATTCTAAAGTATAGATCTTATAAATTTAAATTTAAAAAATAAATAAATTCTATATTTTTACTTTCTATCTTTCTAAACTAGTTATTTATAAACTTAAACAATTAGAAATAATATAAATATATCTAATATTATATAATTCTATTAAAAAAACCATAAACCTATATTATTTTTAGAGAAGAATAACTACCTCAAATCATAAATTTTAATATTTCTTTTAAAAGTAAAAATTAATTTCATTATTAATCAATAACTGAAATCTGAATTTCTCTTCTTACACAATTATATCACAATTATAATTTTTTATTACAAAAATTTTTAATTTTTAATTTTTCAAATATTAAATTTTATATGAACAAATTGTGTCTGTCCGCAAAAAAACAACATTACAAATTAAATTTTATAATTTTAATAATTTTTAACATTTAAATCATTTAAATTTACTATAATCCACTTAGAAAAAATCAGTTAAATTTACTATCAATATTTCAAAGTAACATAGATTATAGATTATCACTGTAATGTATTTAGTGCTACTAACAAGTAAATTATCAATGCAACTTAATTTACTAGTTACAAGATTATTACCGTTTCATATTGACAAGGAAATTACTAATAAAGTGCATTGTTTTGTACTGACACAGAGATTAACAATAAGATATACTGTATATCAAAATGTTATATATTAAAATAAATGTAAATTGGGAATATTTAAGAATGAGATGGACAAATTGAAGTAAACAAAATTGACATTTTTAAAAAAAAATTGAATTTTTTTTATAAAATTTTTTGAAATCAATAATTAATTATGTGCTGTTGTTTTTTTTTTCCATTAAAATTTAAAGTTTAAGTGAAGTTTTAGATTTATCTACACTAAAATTATTTACCTCGATCTCTCAAAATAACAAATAGAAAATAGATATTGTTGGAAAACATAACTAGTATGACTTTAAAAAGAGATTGATATGCAAAAATGAAGAGAATAACAAGTTAAAAAAAAAATGAAGGTTAGCTTTTAATGCACAGATGCCGAGACTGTTTTTTTAACTTGGTGTTTAGTATTGAAACACCTGATCTCGCATAGAGTTTGGCGAAGTTGTCTATTCAGTATAAGAAACAGTTTGACAACTTTATTGGAATCTAGCCTAAAAAATTAAAAATAATAGATAGTTAGAGTGTTTGAATTGTAATGGAAATAAATTCAGCATTATCAAAAAATTTTAGAACACTCAAAATACTAAAATTTAACAACTGTAAACAAGATTCTAATAAATCTTTGCAGAATTCTAAACTATTCTGTTACTTTTTTAAACTACTGCGTTTTTAAACATTCAATGAAAAAAAATATACCAAAAGTAGAATATCTGGGAGACAACGACGTCCGTAAGGGACAGGCCGGCGCTCGCCTTACAGCTGTACAGCAACCATTCTCATATTCTCTCCAGCGAACGCTCACATGGCTTGTCAGAAATGCTGACTTGAATTCCCAGACAAAGACCAGCCGATCGCGTAAATTCGAGAGTATGTATCCAGTATGGGCCTTTAGTATTCGAGAGCTCTAACCAGTATGGGCCTTTAGTATGTGGCAGATAGCTTACGGGTCAACTACGTTATATTATATTCCATATCCTCACTCTGCTGCTCCAAACGTCAAACTCAGTGACTTGACAATATCCGTTTTATTCTCGAACGTACCAGTTACGTTTTATCCATGAACGTGCGTGAATTAATAGATGGACAAAGTACATTTACTGTTTTCAAACTTATTCATTTATTTTTTGTTTCAGGTTGTTTTCTGAACGTTATTTGAGTTTTAAAATGATTTTTTTTAGTTTTAAAACAAGTGGTTTTAATGGTATTTAAGTGATTAAAAATTATTTGGATATTATATTTTGATTGGGTTATACTAGATTTTAATATGGCATTTAGTTTGTGCTATACCAACTTTTAATATGACAAGAATGTTTTTTTGTTAAATTATGTGAATTTTAAGATAATTGGTCTGCACACCCATCTTTAACATTGCTAAATGACATGAGTTTATACTATGAAATATCTTAACCTAAAAAAAAAAACTTATCACTTAGTAGAAATTATTTCGGTAAAAATCACATGTAAAAGAACGTGGTCGATGCGTTTCGAACCAACCAGTGTGGTTCATCATCAGGACTATGACAGATCAGATCCAGACATTAAGTATAAATAGATGTAGAAATGGCTCAACTAGCCGTTAGGATAACGGCGAGTTTGACTAAGAAAAAGTAAATATTCATTATTTATTTATTTAATTGATTAATTAATTTCTATTTCTTTATTTATTATTATTATTTTAATAAATTTTTACAACCTTTAATATATTTAAACATCTAATTGACCAATTCAATAATATAATGGTAAATAATTTAACCAATCTTAGTGCATATATGTAAAATTTTTTTTATATAATAATCAATTCAATAATATAATGGTAAATAATTTAACCAATCTTGGTGCATATATGTAAATTTTTTTTTATAATAATCAATTATTATTAATAATTAATAAATATATTTAAATCTTATCCATGTAATTTAACAAAGTATCAATTCAATAGTCAAACAAGGAGTCAAACCAAATATAGAGAACAATAAATAAATAAATAAAAATACAAAATAAAATAAAATAAAATATAAATATAAATAAATATAAATAAATAAATAATAAATCATAAATGAAAAAAATACATAAATAAATAAATAAATAAATAAAAACAAAAATAAAATATAAATACAAATTAATAAATAAAAATAGAAATTTTTATTATTATTATTATTATTATTTTAAATAAATAAATAAAGTATAAAAAATAAATAAATAAAATTAATTAAATAAATAAATATAAATATAAACATAAATAAATAAGTTAATTTTTTTTTTTTTCTTTTTTTCTTTTTTTTTTTTTAATAAAAATAAATAATTAAAGTATAAATAAATAAATAAATCAAGAATATAAAGCAGGAATCCAGCACCTGCTGATATTCCAACCGTCGTCTCTATTGAGATTAACGGGTCGTTTTTCAATTTCAATAGCCTCTCTCAATTTACGATGATGGAAATGGTCGATTCTAGCAATGACCTTAGCATCTTCTATGCAAATATGATGGTTAGTCTTTTCTGCATGCTCAGCTAAGGCGGACGAGCGAGATCTTCTATGCTTGATATCAGCAGCATGCTCACAGATCCTTTGATTAATAGATCACTTTATCACTATTTACTCTTATTTTATAAATTAAATTTTATTTTTTTAATAAAATAATTTTTTCCTTTAAATTGGTCAGCAAAATTTTCCATGTTCATAATTTTCTTTAAACATAATAAATTTAATGCTTTATAAAATTCCTTTATATCCAAATTTCGTATGCTTTATAAAATTCTTTAATATCAAAATTTCGTATTTCAAAATTGTAATTCTAATAAATTTCTGCCAGAAAAGGAAAGAATCTTTAAATAAGTATTGCATTATAAATGTGTTGAAACATTAAATTATTAACAACTTTTACAAAATTTCCAAGAAATGAATCTGTGAAGTTAATAGGGAATAATTCAGACACGATATTCTAGAATTTTAGCCGAGCTTATCCATCCCCATCTTATTGGTTCAATTAGTCATACCATGAATCCTGAATCCTTGACCTTACTTACCTGCCGGACTACTTTTTCTATCAAAGACTTAAGTTTTGATCGAATCAACTCATCGGAAGGCTCTATATAAAGCCACTCAGTATGATATCGCAATATAAATCAATCTGGTATTGCCTGGAGTGATTACAATATCAATCAATCCAGTGCAGTTGCTGCGTGTAGTAATGGCCTCCATGGAGATGCGCAAGCTTTTCGCTATTGTTTTTTTGCTGCATAATCTGCTTCCAATAGCCATCGGTATGGGAGCGCTTTTGGAATCCATATATACTCGCAGGAATTGCTTAAACTTGTTTCGTTTATGAAAATGTAAAGCCATACTATAATTTATTTCTGTTTGTGTGCAGGTGCGAACGGCCACATCTTCAGGGAATACATAGGCGCCTTGGGCAACGGCGTGAAATTTTCAGAAGTGCCCATCAATCCAGCAGTGGAGGTCCACTTCATTCTCTCATTCGCCATCGATTACACGACCGGATCCACTTCCCCAACTCCCACAAACGGAAAATTCAACATTTTTTGGGACACCAGCAGCCTCACTCCCAAGGCCGTGCAGGCCATAAAGGCCCAACACAAGAACGTGAAGGTCGCGCTGAGCCTAGGCGGGGATAGCGTAGGCAACGGTCACTCCGTCCAGTTCAACCCATCGTCGGTGTCTTCGTGGGTAACCAACGCTGTCACGTCGCTGTCGAAGATAATCGAAGAATACCATCTCGACGGCATCGACATCGACTACGAACATTTTGCGGCGGACGATAACACGTTTGTAAATTGCATCGGGCAGTTGATCACGCAGTTAAAGCAGAGTAAAGTCATCTCCTTCGCCTCCATCGCTCCCTTCGAAGACGGCGGCCAGGTTCAGTCCCATTACACAGCGTTATGGGCCAAATACGGGCACGTGATAGACTACGTTAACTTCCAGTTCTATGCCTACGATTCCAGCACCACGGTTTCTCAGTTCATCCAGCACTACAATACTCAGGCCTCTCAGTACAAGGGAGGGATAATACTGGTTAGTTTTAGTACAGAGAAGGGCGCTGGAGGTCTCTTGCCTGATCATGGGTTCTTTGAGGCATGCAAGATGCTGAAGCAGAAGGGGCAATTACAGGGCATCTTTGTCTGGTCTGCAGACAGTTCAAAGTCTAATGGTTTCAAATATGAAAACCAAGCAGAAGCTCTTTTGGCGTGACTGAACCGATTTGATCGCGACTGATTACAGCGAATCATCACAGTCAGACGATGCCCTATAATAATTAAAGGAATAAATAGTTGGTTCCATTTGCATTGTAACCGCGAGGCTTGGAATTTCAAATTTAGTTCACCTATTTACTGAAAATTTGGCCGTGACTTGTTTTTTTCCCTGTCATTTTACACTTACGCTTATTGTAAGTTAGTGAACGTTATGAACAAGTCAGCGCAAGTCAATGAACATTATGCAAAAGAGAATTACAGTAAAGAATTATTACAGGAAAAAGGGTTCATTAGTGGAACGAGGAATAACATTTTGTTTTGTTACAAGATTTTACGAGTTAATCGCTTAAAAGTGAAGAAAAGTTAGTTTATGAGTTTATCTCTTAAAAGTGAATAAAAGTGAAAATTACAGTAAAAAATTATTACAGGAAAAAGGGTTCATTAGTGGAATGGGGAATAACATGTTCATTAGTGGAATGAGGAGTAACATTTTGTTTTGTTACAAGTTTTTAAAAAAAGTTTATGAGTTTAATATTTATAAAAGTAAAAAAACCAATTACAGTTACAAAAAAAATATGTTAAAAGAATTTTGCAAATCTTTAGATTTAAGATGGTGACTATTGGCCTTTTCTAAAGAATAAAATCTGAAAAGAATTCTACAAATCTTTAAATTTGAGATAGTGGCCTTAAACTTGTAATTCAACCAATACAAGATTTTTGAATAATAACTCAAGTGCTTGAAGTCAAATACACAATTTTACGACCGTGCAAAGTTTAAAAATAAAAATAAAAACGAAAACAACTTTCCACAAAACTTTGAGTTCTAGGCCAGGTAACCGCGATTTGAGTTAGTTGCTCTATGGGGACCTCTTGCGTGTGCTTCATTGCTGGAAATTGCAAAGATGGAAGTTGCAGGGGACTCTAAATCTTTTATAGACGGGGTGCAAGGGCGAACTTTCTTTGGTCCGGGCATTATGCAATTGGATGATTCATATTAGGAATCTGATTCGCTTGTTCAAGTCTATAAATTCTCGGACATATACCTGAAGCAAAACCAGGCTGTCGATTCCCTTTACAAAATGGGATGCAGTGCTTTACAAAATGGGATAGAGTGCTTTGCAGGGAAAATCCTTCTTCTCCATTCTTGTTGATGTAGTTATTCGCAGCCCTTCTAAGAATGATACTCTTTTTTTTCTTTTCCTTTTTCTCATTTATTTTATGCAAGTATTTGCCATGGGCTTTTTGTCTCCTCTTTGTCCTTTTTTCTCTTTTGTTTTATGCAAGTTTTTGACATGGGGTTTTTGTCTCCTCTTTGGCAGTCCTTTGTTCCCATGGGCTGATCTCTGGCTCCTCTACAGAAATATGATGAACAAAGCAGCAGTTTTTTCTTTGTAATTCTGAGCATGAAGTAAATTGTGATAGGAAATTGTGACTGAAACTTAACTCTAACAAATTTAGTGTTCTGGTTTCAGAAACATTAAGCAGCTAATTAAGTCTACAAAACCGACGAACCATATAACTACTTTTATTCATAATAGAAGTTGTCGTTTTTTCTTCATGTAAAAACCACTATTTGGATCTATAGCACTCGATATGGTAAAGTCAAAAAGGACAAAAAGATAATTTTTTCCACCTATAGCTCTATTTTCGTGATTCAATTTGTTGGATCTCGCTTGGGTTTGCCTGTGTACAACATTAGACTCTTAGAGTAGTCACAGCTTTAATGAGCTCAGAAATATTTTCACTTTATAGACTTCAGAAACTACTAAATTCGTTCGGAAAAGTTAGAACACCACGAGCCATAGAACTAATCCATAACATTTTGTGTCCTAGATTGTCTCTGTAGTTTTTGTGCTGGTGCCATTTGTCTTGGTTGTTCGGTATTTATTAAGTCGTCCCCTTTATATTTTCTGATTTGTTTTCCATGGCGGCTGTTCTTGGAACGGAGTTGTATAAAACTCAAATTCGTCCTGCTCATGATGCCCCACTGTTTCTTTTTCTCATTCGTTATATGGTTTCAGTGCTCTGGCACTGGAGAGCTGATCTATGAGAAGCCATGGTTTTTTGGGCATTTGTATGTTAATTGTTGATTCCTTAAATATTTAGCAATGCTGCTCTATTGTTTTTTTTCTCATTCATGATATTGTTTCAGTGCTTTGGTAATGGAGAGTTATCTATGAGATGCCCTATTGTTTTTTTTCTCATTCATGATATTGTATTAGTGCTCTGGTAATGGAGAGTTGATCTATGAGATGCCATGGCTTTTGGGCATCCTTATGTCTGATTCCCTGAATATTTGTCAATCAAAAGAACAAAGGAGCAATCAATTATTTGACGACCGCACCCATGTCCATCTGATTACCGAATATGCGGGAAATCAGCAATGGACATAAGCCTCATCTCTACATTTATGTCTACAGCTAATTCCCCAAATATTCTGCAACCAAGTCAAATAATTCGTTCCCCACAACTGTAAGATAACAAAAATGTGGGGACAAACTTGAAAGGGGTACCCGAGATGGAAAGGGGCTACGGAGTTGGGAAGGCGGGGACAAACTACTGAAGAATGGGGTAAGTATATTAATGGGTTGAGAAATATGGGTTTAATTCAAAATGAGAACGGTGATCATATCATTTGGGGTCCATTGAGGAATGAACAAGTGAGCACTTGGGAAACATACAAGGTAATTCTCCAACATTTCAAGGGTCCAGCACAGGAATGCTAGTTTTCGATGATGTGGAAGTTGAAAGTATAGGTTAAAGTCATCATATTCTTATGGTTCGTGTGGAGGGACATAAATCTCACATGGAATAATCTCATAATAATATCATGAGAGGAGGGTGGAATGGGTCGGGGGTTTGCAGGCTCTGCATGTGTGCTGGGGAAGACAATGAACATATATTCTAAAAATGCATTTTCCCGAGACAGACCTCAGGTCATATACAAAATGCTTTACACATGTAGCACAGAGAAGGGTCAAGAGGGGGACATATTTCTTGGATATTCCGCTTCTTTTTCACTGGAAGGTGTGGTGTGGCTCGAACAAGTGGATATTCTAAGAGGAGGCTTGTGCACTGATTGGGGTGGCGAAGCATGCACTTAAGCATGTTATGAAGTGCTAGGATGGACCACAGATTATTAACAGACCTCCTCGGGACCTTTCACATGGACTAGGGCATTTTCCTATTCAATACCCTGCGGGGTTTTTTGATGGGGTTGCACAGAGCTCTCAATGTGGTTGTGGTGTTTGGTTGATGCTGAATCCACAGTGTCGTTACAAAATTCATTCGTATAGTGGACTAGATACAAATACCAAGGCTGAGCTTCTGGGACTTTGGGGCCTTTTGTGGTTCACCAAACAATTATATATTGACATACTGTGGCTTTTTGATGACTCAAAAGTACTTATTGACCATATAAATAATCATGATATATTTGCACTTATTCAATTTTTGCCTTGGATAGATAAGATCAATGAGCTGCCAAAGACTTTGTCACGGATTACTTTCAATCCCATATTTCGTGAAAAAAGTGAAACTGGTGACAGATTGTAAAAAAACAGATTACATGAAACTTTTGGTGAGATCCAATATGAGCTAGATCAAGGCGTCAAGGTCGGTGAATTTTTTTTTTTACCTTAGTGGGGTGATATGCTCGGTATATTTTTTATCTGAAACTTTTTGGTAAAGTTTTTACATGTTTCTTCATATTTTTTTAATGACAAGCACTTACATCTTGATTGAAAATACAGTGTGGATCTTCGTGGTATGGTTTCTACCATTGTTGGAAATTGTTTTTGGTTATTGCTCTTCGATATGGAACGTGTTGTTTACTGCTCTATGGAAGACCAGAACTAGTTCTTTATTTTTATTTTGTTTTGTATTTGTTACATGCCCAGAACATGAAATTGCACATTTCTTGGGTGAAAGAAATTATGATAAGTATGATCACTCATTTGGACTTAATGTTGACATATATGACATATGTGCTAGGACATAATATAAACCAGGGTTTTTTTCTTCGAAAAAAAAACAGTGATTCCCTCTTTGACACTCTCGAGCTGTTTTAAAATTATATGTTTCGTAAAGGGTTAATTGTTTTGTATGACTGATATTGAATAGAGATAGGTAGGTGAACGGTTAACCTCTGGTCATCCTCGCTGTCATTTTAAGGTCGGTTTTAGTTTTTATATATCTATATACAAATTAATATTTTTTTATTTCTTTAAAGTAATATGAAAATATAGTATATCATTTTGTTGGAATTTCTGAATGATTCCAAACACACAGAGGAATAAAAATAATTCATCAACTCAATACAGAGATTAATGGACAAAGATGCATAAAACACTATATCATTAAACTTAAAAGAAAATTACAATGCTGCCACACAATTGTTGCTGCTACAAACACAACGTTACAAAATCTGCTCTGTCTCTTTTACACAGTAAAAATGCACATACAGTGCTCTTCGTTTTTCATACAGAGTCTCACAACACTATTTTACTGCTCTCTGTCTTTTTGATACACATTCCAACTTCTTTTTTCTTTTTGCCTTCGGGCGTGTATATGGCAATGCTCACTATTACAATACACACTGACTTTATATATATTATAAACATTGAAAATGTTTATAATATATATATTAAAACATATATATTAATCGTAAATCAAAAGACTTAACAAAAAACATGTGTCGCGACATTTTAAAATAAAACATTAAAACATATACGAATGCATCTTTCGCGGATTTCAAAAACTTCAAACAAAAACACGTTTAATAAAGTCATCGCATCCAACTTCACATGGCTGACTTGACTCTTCAACCTTGTGATAGCTTTCCTATTGGTTGCTAGTGGAGCCCGCGGCGAATTTCAAAAAAAATCTTCAAGCAAATTTGACAAAGTCTTATCGCATCGCGATCTATATGATTTGGTCTGCAGGCGGTCCGAGCAATAAAATTAATATTTTTTGCATGCGATATGCGATATGCGATGGAGGAAATATCGCATCAAAAACTAAATAACATAGCTTTGTGGCTGCGGCACAAAACTTTAAAATGTTGCGATGTGCAATTTCGGCATTCTGTGGTTGGTGGTATTTAATGGCGGATGGTGTTACAACTTAAATAGAGGGATGGTGACTCGGTTCTCACTGCAAACACAGACCTACATATTTGAACAAAACTTTGGACTTGCAGGCTCACTTGAATCAGAAATTAATTTCACGGTTGTGTGCAAGTCAAATAAAAAAAAAAATCTCTATTGTTTCTGCGTCCTTCTATCCTTCGGCTCTGCACTGTTGGATTGAATATTTCAACACTCCCCCTTAAATTCAAATGCTGGGTTCTCTTCCATACCTAAACACTTTCTCAAATAATTAAAATTTTTCTGCCCCAATAGTTTTGTTAAAATGTCAGTAAACTACTCTTCAGTTCTGTAATGTTTCAAAACAATTTCCCCATTGTTCACTAGCTCTCTGATGTAGTGATACTTGGCATTAATGTGTTTCGTTCTCTTGTGAAAATCTGAATTCTTTGACAATGTTATTTCTGAGCTATTATCACAATAAATTGTTGTGCCTTTTACCTGTTCATGACACAAACTCCTCAACATTATTCTCATCCAAACTGCTTGACATGTTGCTATAACTTCCACATACTCTGCCTCTGTTGTAGATAAAGCCACAAATGGTTGTTTCTTATAAGCCCATGAAATGGCTCCTGAACCCATATGAAAAACATAACCAGAGGTGCTTTTCCGGTCATCTATACTTCCAGCCCAATCACTGTCAGTATATCCAATCAATTCAGAATTTTCTGAAGTGGTGTATAAAACACCATACCTCTTTGTTCCTTTCACATACCTCAGAATTTTTTTTGCTGCTTGCCAATGTGCCTCCTTTGGCCTTTCCATAAATTTGGAAATTAAACTCACAACATGCATAATATTCGGCCTAGTTGCAGTCAAATACATGAGGCTGTCAACTATGCTCTTGTACAAAATTGGAACAAAATCCTTGCTATTTTCCTCTTTGTTGAGTTTCAATCCATCACTGTAGGAGTAATTGCTGACTTGCAATCTTGCATGTTAAATCTTTCCAAAAATTCATTTACATATTTAGCTTGAGAGATAAAAATTTTATTTTCATTTTTCTCTACTTCTATTCCTAAGAAGTATTTTAGCAATCACATATCAGTCATCTCAAATTCATCCTTCATGACTGATTTAAAATTCTCAATGAGCTAAGAAACATTACCTGTAAAGATCACATCATCAACATACAAAACAACAATCAACATCTTACCATCTTTCTCCTTGATGTATAATGTAGGTTCTCCTTCACATTTCTCAAACTCATTTTCCAATAGATAGGCATCTATCCTACTATACCATGCTCTTGGCGCTTGTTTCAGCTCATAAAGAGCTTTCTTCAATATTCATACCTTGTGCTATGTGCCTGCTTTCTCATATCCCAGAGGTTGTTCAACATAAACCTCTTCCATCAATACTCCATTTAGGAACGTTGATTTCACATCCATTTGGTAAACCTTCCACTTGTGCTGTGTTGCTATGGACAACACTGCTCTTACTGTTTCCATTCTTGCAACTGGTGTAAAATTTTCATCATAGTCTCCTCCTTGTTGCTGCTTATAGCCTTTGACAACAAGTTTGGCCTTGTGCCTTTCAATCTTACCTTTAACATTGCTTTTGGTCTTGTAGACCCATTTTACTCCAATGACTTCTTTGCCTTTTGGGAGATCAACCAATTCCAATGTCTTATTTTTCTCTACAGCCTTCATTTCTTCATCTATATCATCTATCCATTTATTATATTTTATAGCTTCTTCAAAATGAATAGGATCATCTACATGACAATATAATGCAAATAAAGAGTTCATACCTTCATTTCTACCTCTTGCTCATAAATATCATTCAAATTTCTGAATCTGGTTCCTCTTTCACTTGGTGTACTTGTGCTTGTAGAAGCACTCAAATCTTCTCTTTGTGGTGTGCTTGGAGAAGCACTATTATCACTTCTCAAGGGTGTTCTACTTGTGGTTTCCCTTGCTATCCTTGTGTTGGTGGAGGTGGTGTTGCTAATGAGGAATGTATATTAGCCATCTCTTCCTCATTATCATCATGAGACAAACAAATCTTCACATTGATTGTTTTCTCAATGCTTCCATCCTAAGCATCTTCCTCAATGAACTGCACATCTCTGCTTATAATAAAATTTTTGATTGATGGGTCATACAACTTGTATGCCTTGGATTCTTCACTATATCCAATAAATATGCACTTCTCCCCCTTACTGTCCAACTTCTTCCTCAGCTGATCCGGAATGTGTGCATAAGCCACACAACCAAAAACTTTCATGTGGGTAACACTTGTTTTATGCCACTCCATGCTTCTTCTGGAACTCTGTTCATTACAGCTTTGGTTGGGCATCTATTCAAGATGTATGCTGCACAGTGTACAGCTTCAACCCAATATTCATTTTGAAAATGTTTTGCCTTCAGCATACTTCTTACCATGTCCATGATGGTTCTATTTTTTCTTTTAGCAACTCCATTTTGCTGTGGTGTGTACCTTGCTATAAATTGCTTGTGTATGCCATTTTATCTACAAAAACATAGAAATTCTTTTGAGATATACTCACCTCCTCTATCAGTCCTTAATACCTTAATATGCTACCCACTTTGGTTCTCAACAAGAGCCTTAAAGTGACATAATTTCTCAAACACTTCACTTTTACATTTCAAGAAATAAACCCAAGTTTACCTTGTGTAATCATCAATAAAAGTTAGCATATAGTGGCTGCTTGCTAGTGATGGTGTTTGCATTGGTCCACACAAATCTAAATGAACAATTTCTAAGGGTGCCTTTGCCCTTATGCTCTTTCCTGATGGAAATTTTTCTTTGTGTTCTTTGCCCAAAATGCAGCCTTCACATAAGCTGTCTCGTTTCTCAATCGTAAGCCCTTTACCATTCCTTTCCTATGCAACAAATTCAAACCTCCAAAGTCGAGATGTCCAAATCTCAAATGCCATAACCAATTTTCATTCTTTGCTTCTCTTTGGAATGTCTCTTGTGTCACTGCTGCCATTTCAGCTCCTTTCTTCAAATTTGCTCTCATCCTGAGAGGGAACATTTTGTTCCTTGTCATCTTCACTTGTGAAATGCATTGCTTGCTTGGTGGTTTATCCATGATGGTGCATACATCATCTTCAAAGAAAACATTATACCCCTTTTGAATGAACTTTCCAATGTTCAAGAGGTTACACTTCATACCAGGCACATAATATACATCTGATATGGATCTTCCTTCTCCTTTCTTTGTTAAAACATTCACTCTGCCTTTTCCCATGACAAAGACTTTACTCTCTGTCCCCAATGTTACTTGAGACTTTACATTTTCATCTAACATGGAAAACATGGAAATGTTCCAATCATATGATTGCTACAACCTGAGTCTAGAAACCATATATCCTCATTCTTTTCCTCAGCCATATTACATGCTAAAAGCAACTTCTCTTGATTGTTATTTTCCTTAGTAAAACTAACACTGGGTCTATTACCCATGTCACTCTATTTCTTCCTACATCCATTGGCATAATGCCCATACTTCTTACAGTAATGACATTGGACTTGGGATTTATCATACCTTTGTCCATGTGCTTGATTTTGTCCACCTTGCTGGCTACTGCCTTGGCCTTGGTTCTGATTTTGATTGTTTCCCCTTCCATTTGTATTTGCAGTGCTGTTTCTTCCTCCTCTGTTTTGGCTTTTGCCTCTTCCTTTTCCTTTGTAGTTTCCTCTGCCTTGACCTCTTCCTCTTTCAAAGGACATTTGGGTCTTGAAAGCATGCTCCAAAGATGAGTTTGTTGTTCTTCCCAATCTTTGTTCATGAGTCATCAATGATGCATGAAGCTCATTAACTGTAAAATTTGAGAGATCCTTTGTCTCTTTAATGGTTGTGACTATCACATCAAACCTTGAGGGTAAGCTCCTCAACACTTTCTCCACTATTATTCTTTCTTCAAGTGTCTCTCCATGAGACCTTATTTGGGTAACTAACCCAATCACATGTGTGAAGAATGATTCTATGTTATCAGACTCTTTCATACAAAGAGTTTCAAAGTCTCTCCTCAGCAATTGTAGCTTTGTTGTCTTCACCTTATCCATACCTTGATAGACAGTCTGGAGGGTATCCCATGCATCTTTGGACTTCTTAGCTACTGTTATCCTTGGAAACACACTCTCATGCACTGCTTGATAGAGATAGAAGAGGGATTTTGAGTCCTTCTTCCTATTGCTTTTCAGCAAATCCTTCTCTGTCTATGTCAAGGAATTAAAATCATTTTCATCTGTTGGTTCTTCAAAACCATCTTCAACAAACTCCCACAAATACTAAGAGGAAAACAGGGCTCTCATGGTGATTTCTCAATAGTCATAGTTCTTCCCATTGAACTATGAGAGTTGAGTATTTCCAATACTCATGCTCGTGCTAGCTCCTGCCATGGCTATCACACTGAACTACTTTAAACTTGACTGTGTTTTTTTTAAACAAACTGTCTCTCTACCTAAGAGACAAACTCTGTCTTTTAAAAGACTTCTCTGGACTGCACTTTTAAACACTAAACAAAAACTCTGTTTTGTAAATACCTGATCTTTTCCGAGCCATCACACTGCTGGAGAACTGCTTCAACAACTCCTTACTCCAGCTTCTTTGACAACTTCAAAGAGCTTGGACTAGCTCCGATACCATGTTGGAATTTTTGAATGATTCCAAACACACAGAGGAATAAAAATAATTCCTCAACTCAACACAGAGATTAATGAACAAAGATGCAAAAAACAATATATCATTAAACTTAAAAGAAAATTACAATGCTACCACAGAACTGTTGTTCTGGCTTTTAAAAAAAAATTACAAGTTGTTACACAGTGATTTTTCACCGTCCCTGCAATCCCCATCTCTCCCATTGGAGGGTCGTTTCTGTGACCAATAATCAGTTTCATGCCTTGCAAATACCATCATTGCGAATACCATCATTGCATCCCTTTCCATGACGACAACATTTCTTCATGATCATTTCCTGTTGCACTCTCTAAAAACACCTTTTTTTTCCTCGCGCCTGCATCCCGTTATGTACCATTACTAATGAGAAAATTAACACCGACCCGTGCCCATTGGTGCTCTTCTCGCTACACCCGAATAATCGTTTTTGAAAAGTTTTTAAAAAGAGGCGAAGTTTCGATTACAACAACTTCGTGGATGAGTCATCAGGAGTGGTTTCGCCTGAATAACCACGGCCTTCCTCCTTTGGCCTCTTGTTTCCACCTTATGGGGAACCTCCCAAGGGATAAGGCCTCCCTTCCACTATTGTAGGGATCCCAACCTCCTCCTCTCCTCTTTAAATATAGCCTTCATCCATTGATGAAAGGGCTGAATGCCTGAATGGTAGAGTCTTCAAGTTCCCAAATTCCTAAGAGCCTTATGCTGGAAGAGCCTCCATAACTCCCTTAAGGCCAAATCCAAGCAAGGAGACTATTGTCAAGATCCGAAGAGAGAGGTTTGTCCCATCCTTGACAGGCTTTTCGAGACGTGTTCTGATGGCGACCCTCCGAAGGAGAATTCAGCGTCAGGGCTATGGTTGTATTCTTCCTTTGATTGATTAATAATAAACGACTATTGGTTATGGTTCCACTCTTGTTGTTGTTTATGATGATGAGTTGTGTCCTTTCTGACTGACATATAGTTGCATCTACTGGATTTTAAGCTTGCGTTTGTTTTTTTTCTCGCATGTGCAGGTGTCCATCACGGAGATCGTGGGGATCGTGATCTGCCAAGGCTAAGGAACGGGAGTGCTACCTATTCTACAGGCAACAGCGTTGGATTCTAGGTAATCCTTCATCACTGGTTGGTTTATTTGCAATTAGGAACCTGCACTGTAGCGTGAATGATTGTTGCTAGACTCGGTCTGGGCTAGTAGGGATCACCTCTGTCCGCAGAGGGGATTTACCTCCACAACAAATTGGCGACTCTGTTGGGGATCGTTAGCTTGTTTTCGTTCGTTTTATAAGCTACAGACAGAGCCTGAAGTTAGCCAAATAGCCTTCGAAACGCTCTTGCTCTGCAATTGCGAAGTAGATCAAAGCTGCTTCAGTCAATCTCCAGTTTAGTTTATGAACTGAACACTTGGAGTATTGTCTTGTCTTTCGGTCGTTTCTTGACTTTGCTTGCTTGATCAGCTCTTTTGGCTGGCTCTTTTTGTGTTTGGCTTTTGGTTCAGCCCCAGAGGATCAGATCTGACATCTGCTTTTCTGAATTTTCACCTTTTCATAGTTGGCTTAATTAGAGCGAGTTTAGCCCTGACAGTCGTGCCAATTGGCGCGGGTTTCCAGTTCATCACTCCCGCCATCCCCTGTCTGGCACGAATTACAGCCAGACAGTCGCGCCATCTCCTGTAAGTGGTAGGGTTTACCCTTGTTCGGAAGTTTCTTTTGGTCAGTACTTTGCTTCTGGGTTTGTTTTAGATTCTGCTTGAAGTGGTGAGTCTGGTCTTGATTGGGAGAAATGATTTGTTTTTTCATTTTCAGGCGTTGGCGCTTGTTTTTAGTTAGCAACCCGCGCCAACTGGGCATTGGTTCTAGTTGTAAGTGAGCAAGTTGCGCCAGTTGGCGCTAGTTATCAATGACAAAGTCGGGCCAATTTCAGGGTGTGTGAAAATTGAGATTTTTTTCCCTGAATCCTTCACCAATGTGTCTTTCCCTTCCGGTCTTTTCTCTATATGAGCATAGATTACATTTCTCATTGTTTGAAATGTCTTCTCTCCATAATTGCTTGATGTAAAAGGGAATGAATGCCATGTTTTGATCTCTTGCTTTGGAAGTCCTCTTTGTGTTCGACCTCATATGTTTTGTCGCCTTTTGAGGGATTTCGTGACCAAGTGTTTGAAACAACGATTGCATTCTTAGTGTTTGTTTACATCTCTTTTGCATTCATCCTTCATTAAGAAGATTTGCGTTTATTTAGTTTTCGTCTCAAAGTGTTCTTTTGTTAAAATGCATTAGATAACATTGCATTGAAGAGTATTTTGAGATTTATCATTGAACTTAGATCACATTGTTTAATGATTGAAAGCTAAAAATCGCTTTGAGTGCATTCTCTTTCATTGAAAGCATGCATTAAGTAGATTCTCATTTCATCGAAAAATGCATTGAATGCATTCTTATTATTTGAAAAGGAAAACGGAAATTGTGCATAGATTACAATTGCATAGTTTTCGAAAAAGAGGGTTTTGCATAGATTACATTGCATTATTCACATCGTTGAATGTTTGAAAGTACTTTTGGATAGTGAAAGTCATCTAGTTTGGAAAGTTTTCGTTTTCAGTGTTGTTGTTTGTTGCATCATTGTCTGAAGTTCTTCCCTTAACTAGATAGCATTCATCGAATTGAAAAGCTTTCTTTTCTCATATAGCTGCATATAGGAGATTGTCAGATGACCCTCAATGGGGCCTTTGAACTAAAACATGCTCCTGAAGATCAACCATGTGTCTTACTCAATTTACTCAAGGAAGCATTGAAACATTAATGCAACATTTAGTGGTTCAGGCTATGACAACCCGGCGTCTTTAAACCTAGTAGCTGTCGTTCGCCTCTTGGCTTTAGGCAACACTAGTACGGACTTGTGCTCCCCGTACCGTCGAGTATAGAAAGGGAGACCCCACTAGGTTTCAATCCTTTATCCATAGGAAGCCGACTCTGCTGCCCTATACCCGTGATACACCGGACACAACATTCGGGGAGATTGCCTGCACGTACGTCAAGTCCTTGGTTGATTTCTCTTTCATTTGAAACCAAGGTGTATATTACAGTTCATGGATATTTGGTGCACCCTTTGCCTAGAATTCCTGAGTAGTCATTTCGATCTTTTCTGACTCATTAAATTTGAAAACATCATCAAGCGCTTGTCCTTTCATGCTTGTTTCCAAACTGAAAGAGATAGAGTCACCTTTTGCCCGTTTCTCGACTCTTAAAAGATGAAACAACAGAGTTTTGTTTCAATGTTTTAAAAATTAACTGCCCACGAAATTTTCCTAGTTAAAGTTAGTTTCCTTAGGGTGTTGTTTTGGGTTGTTTGATGGCAACTTTTCCGGAGTTCACCAACCAAGGAATCCCCTCTGAAGGGAATCCTGGTCCTTTTCCTCCTTTTGGAAATGTTGGCGCTCCTTATATGGCAACGTTGTCCCTTCCTGGGTTAACTGTTGGGTTGCCTGTTTGGTTGTTTTCAACCTCTGTGGTCCCGAATGTCTCAGCTACTGGTCAATCAGTTCTTCCACCTGAACAACATCATGTTGATTCCAAGGTGGACCTCTCCCCTTCTTCGCCTCTTTTTGCGTCCTCCTCTTCTACTTCGCCTGGTGAAAGTCTGGATTCGAGTAACCAGGTGGCTAAGAAGAAGAAGAAGAAGTCTAATAAGAGAGAGGCTAAGGCTGTAGCTGCTGCTTCTAATGCACATCCTCTTGATAAACCTCCCAACCCTCCGCAGAAAGTCAAGTTCCCTTGCATGTTGTGCACGGGAAACCATCTTCTTCAAGATTTCCCTGGCATTCCCAAGGTGCTCGAAGTATGGTCCAATGGTCGTCCGTCGTTGCCTTTGGCTTCCGGGAGTCAGGTTGGGGGCACGTCTTCAACTGGTGTTGGTAAGGCTCCTAAGAAACAGGGTAAGCTCACCAATCCCTGTAAGTTGTGTGAAGGGCACCATGCCATTCACCTTTGTCTGTATATTGATGAAGCCAAGCAAGTTTTGGAAAACTTAACCGGTTCTACACCATGCCTTCCAACTGGTTATAATCGGCTTTCTTTGAGTCCTCCACCAGCTGATGCCACGATTGGTCAAGATTCATCCTTGGTCGATCCCACTCCCTCGGAAATTCAAATTCAGGAATCCATCCCTGACCAACCATTAGTCGTGGGATCGGTTGAACTGGCCCCGCCTATGGTGCACCAGGTCTTTTCCATGGAGAGTGGATCTCACACCCCTCAGGTTCTTCTTGTTTCTTCAGATTCTTCGGACTTGGAGAAAGATTCTCCTGTTCATATATCTCAAGAAGTCGCTCCACCGCTTCCTGTGATGGAGGTCCCAGAGGATACTCCTCCCACCTTCGAGATGGAGGTCGTGGAGGATGCTCCTTCTTCTTCCGTAACACTAGGGCAGGACCATCTTGGTTCGATGGTAGCCCCTCCAAGTAGTTTGGTTGCTTCCTTTGATTGGAATCGATTTTCAGGATACCGCCTTCCATCTTATGTGCCTTTCGAGATCACAGTATAGGCTTTTGGTCTGGTCGTACCCAGCACCATTATAGACGAAGGCACGTCTGTTAGTATTCTATCCTCAACTACTTGGAAAGCTTTTGGTTCGCCGCCACTTGTGCATGTTACGCAGAATATGTTAGCGTTTAACAGAAGAACTAGTCAACCGTTACGGATCCTTCCAAGGTTACCTATTACTTTGGGAGGTAAAACCGTCCATATGGACATGATGGTTGTTCCAGGTCCCTTGGATTTCAATTTTCTTTTGGGGCGCAATTACACCTATGCCATGGGGGCGCTTGTCTCCTCCCTTTTTCATGTGGTCTGTTTTCCACATGAAGGGCGGATCATGACCATTGATCAGCTTTCATTCTTTGGTCCCGATGTGGTAGCTGGCCCGCCATCATCCCTTCCTGGCTTTTATCCACCCGTTGTATCTGCCCCACCGCAGGTCAACTATGTGGCTACCTACCCCATGCCTGTGCTCAGTGATGATATCGTCGTGCATCAAGTGTTGGGGGCATTAGGTCCTGACTTCCAAGATGTTTTCCTTCCATCGGGAGTGGAACTCTTGGAAGCCATGGATTCTTTTTCATTATGATGAGGTCCGTCGGAGCACAGTTTGTTTTCTTGTGTCAAGCTCCTTAAAAAATGAAACAAGCTCTTTGGAGCAGAGTTCCTTGTCTTGTGTCAAGCTCCTTAAAAAATGAAACAAGGGTGTTCGAGGATAGTTCTTTTAATGTGTCAACCTCATTAAAATAATGAAACAATTTCCTATTCAATTTGAGTCTTTAATAAGTTCTCGTAAAATCCCAGTCGAGTCTTCCTCTTGATTTCGTAACTTGAACCTTCACTCCATCTGAGTCACCATATGGACTGAAGCTTGGGGGGCATGTACCTTGAATTGAGTCACCATGCTAGGGGCATGCTTAATTTTTCAAGCATAGTTTGTTTTCGTTTCAAGCTTGTGTAAAAATGAAACCGGTTTCAAGCATAGTTTATCTTTGTTTCAAGCTTGTGTAAAAATGAAATCATTCCCATTTTACCTCTTGTGATTGCCATTTTATCAGCCTATTTTTTCCAGATGATCCTTGGTTTTCTCACTCCATTGTTACTATCTTCTTGGCCAATCATATGCCTTCACTTGGCTGTTTTACCCATTCCTGAGGAACCGTTGTGATGAGTGGTCTTGTTAACCAGCCTCTTAACCTTTACTTGTTCTGAGCAGTTCCACCATTACCAGAACTAGTTGCTACCCTTTATACCACTCGTTCCTCTAGGAGGAGTCATCTTTCAGCTCTTTTCTGACTCTCTAAACATGAAAATATTGTCGAGGCCCTTGTCGTTTCGATCTCGTTAAAGTGGCTGCGAAACGACATCTACCCAGTATACGTTTACCCCTTTTTCGGGCTGGGATATATTATTTACGAAAAAGGAAT